>JAMKCH010003106.1:0-36879 GCA_023653785.1 Ophioderma brevispina
GATCGACAAAAAAATACTATCGCGTATTATGTATTGCAAAAAAACAAAAATTTTTTAGGTGAAATCAATTTGTTGGCCAATATTGTTAAAAATAGCCTGTTAAAACATAAAATACAAAAGAAACCGAATACCTAGTTGTAAGTATGAGAAATCCATTAATTGCTGCGATTCGCGTCGGTATGCCTTCACTGTTGATCAACCATAACTTTTAAACAGAATGTCGTATTTAAGTCAACAAAAAAGCAATTAAAGCTGAAATGCCAATGTCTAACATCAAGGAAACGCTAATGTTATCAAAATATGCAGATTTTCATAATAGAGGATCTTAGCATCCACTTTATGGTCTGACATACATCATAAACTAGCAAATAATAATAATTAACAATATTCGGGAAACTAAGTTATGGCGTCCATGAAGTCATAGAAACTCTTTAGATTTCTTTAAATTAAAGCTTACGCATTTTTATTTGAAAAAACACACTTCTTACGAATTTCTTTTAACATGTTGCGACATCTTCGGTTGTATTGATGGGTCTTCAAGATGACTCGTTATTGCTATTTTTCAACTCTGATGAAATACATTGCGTCACTCTAAGGTTATCGGCGATTCCAAAGGATTTTGAAATTGCTCATGGAGCAGTTATATTCAACACCATCTGGTGGTCACAGGTGGGCGAGGTTTGATATGTGCGAAATCTATCGCAGCAAAGGATAACGTTAGTAGGAACAACAATGATGTCAAAACCTTGGCCTCTTTCCACACCATTATAAAGGAAGAAAGGCGAACACAATCATGAAGAACCGGCAATCTTTGATCTATTAAATTTGAGCTGACTCAAATCCGTAATTTATGCTTACTCCATTTCTATTCAATTTACCGACGTGTTTCAGAAGAAATGGGGGGATGGATTATTCGGCGAGTTGCGAGTTATGTGGCGGCGGAGTTATGGGCGAGGTTACTGTTAGACCCTGGGCGGATCGTTACTGTTAGACCCACGGGCGAGTTACGTTAGACCAGTGGCGAGTTATGTTAGACCAGTGGGCGATATTCGGCAGAGTTAGGTGGCGGCCGAGTATCGGGCGAGTAACTGTTAGACCATTGGGCGAGTTAATGTTAGACCATGGGCGAGTTACTGTTAGACCATTGGGCGAGTTACTGTTAGACTGTACCAAATTGTATTATAAGCTGACAACGTCACTTGCTGATATAGGTCTCAGGAGTGGCACTGGGGTCTATAACAATGGAGGATGGGGTGGGGGAGGGTAGGAGGATGAAGGAAAATAAGACCCCACAGCAGGGGCGTGTGGCTAATATCATGAGCAAGTCCCAAGAAACAAAAGCGGCACAAGAACTACATACCTCAAGAACCCCGGGGTGGGGTTTTGAGTTATGAAGCTTCATGAGGAGGAATAAGAAGAAAAAAAATAAAAATTGACACATTTTGTTGTTTTCTTTTTGACATCTGGCGGGGGGATGCAAGTGTAGAAAAAGCCTCTAACTGGAGGGGGTACAATACCCGTTTTAGGCTATGGGCCCAAACCGACCCCCCCCCCTTAGATATATTTTTCATCATCATGTTTTTTCTGTTGCTTGGGTCCTCGCTATCAGAATCTGCTTTGTCTGCCATTACTTGGTGCTGGGTTTGGGCGCCAGAGCCGTTGCCATGGCAACTGCAGTTAACGAACAATGAGAATTTAGAAAATGTCGCTCTTTGTACTAACACCAACAAAAAAACATCCTCAAGGTGTCAATTTATATGTATTTCAAGCTTTCCATTTGATTGCAAGCAAAATATAGGTTATTTGAGGTCATAGAATGCAGATTATGTCGTTTACCATGGTACACTGTCTCAAAATGAGCTTTTTGAAGGGAAAATTTAATGTTTTTTAAAAGTGTACCCTCCCTCCCCTGAGAGATTGTCATTCATCGAGTTTTTTTGTTAGCTGATCCGCAGCTATCAGAATCTGCTTGTTTGCCTTTACATTGGTGGTGGGTATGGGTGCCAGGCCGTTGCCATGGCAACGCAGTAATGAAAATGTGAATTTAGACAAACTGTCATATCTTTCCAACGCCATAAAAAACATGCTCTATGTGTCATTTGTTATGAATTTTCAAGCTTCCCATTTTGCTTGCAAGGATTGGTTGTTCTTTAAGGTCATAAAATGTCAAATTTTAACGGTCGTTACCATGGTAACACAGTCTCGAAAATGATCTTTTTGATGGGAAAATTTTAATTGTTTTTTAATTAACTACACAATAACACAATTTAATCCGATCCTATGTTATCGTGGATTTCTAGCTCCCATTTATTGCAACAGATCTAAAGTCTCACGGCCATGTTCATGGCTATGCGATGGTTGCCATGACAACACCCATGATACAAAATTAGGAATTTCAAAAAGAAAGACCTAAAAACAATCTGAGGGTATTAGGAGGTATTTATGAGACCTAGACCCTCCCTTTAGGATTTTCATCTATCAGGTTTTCTGTAGTTTGGGTCCCGCAGCTATCAGAAGCTGCCTGTTTGCCTTTCAGTGGTAGTGTGTGTGAGTTCCGGAGGGGAAAAAAAAGACTTTGCTATGACACACCACTATAAAGACTTGGAATTTCGGACAATTTTATCTTCGTGCAACCAGCATTACACATGGCAGATGCAAATCTGGAACGTGACCTCAGATTCTTTGGTCATAGCTTGACAATCATCCACATAGGAAGAACCCTATTCACCTCAACCCCAAGTCTGGTATAAACCCAACCACTCAAAGTGAGCTGACTCCACCATTTTAACTCATTTTTACCTGCTGCCGCTCATGCGCATATAAGGATGATACGCTCCAATACCAACCGCCCATTAATATGGAAGCATTTCACTTCTGTCCATTGGTAATCCAATTTAATCACCTCCTATAACCCAGCCATGACTATTGTAGGGCTTTTGCAATTCTGGATATGCACAATCTGCACAAATGGCTCATCTGGGCACCAGAAAACCCATTACCACTGTTAAATTAAGACAAATCCCTAAATAGTCAGGACCGAATTGACCGAATCACGGACCAGTGATCGACAATAGGAATGTTTCGCTCACAAACCACACCACCCTCCAACAACCTTATTGATGAAAGTAGAGAACAAATTACAGAATGTCGTAAGGTCGTAGAAGGAAAGTATCCTACCCTAGTCTAATCTCCCTCTCACTCTGAGAAGGGAATATCACTGCATTAGCGATAGCTTATTACAATGACCTTTATTTTTACACATAATACCACTGGCTCAAACGGTGACGGAGTGGGGTTGTAGAAGGTATGCCAATGCCAATGCACTCCGTAGCTACATCTGTACCCCCCCCCCTCCCCCCCCCCCCCCCCCCCCCCCCCCCCCCCCCCCCCAAAAAAAACTCACTAATGCTCCTGGTTCTAGCTGCTACTAGGCTACTATAGGTTGTAGCAGAACTCCAACTTACATTGTCCGCAATGTGCGGGATGGAGGCCCTTTATAAAATGCCCAGGAGGAAGCTTAAGCTTGAATATCATATGCTCTGACCAAGAGCCAGTCCCGATCATGGTGTGTTTTTCGTGCGCATTACTGATGACTGAGGAAATCCAGCGGTTCACTGTGTCCCCTGCTGCAGCCCTGTGGTGGCACTGCAGAGATAAAGTGTTGATGAGAAGTACTATGATACTTACCACTCAAGGGCCCTAACTGAACACCAAGGTTTCTCTGACCGGCAGACAACTCTGGTGAGTTGCAGCAAAATACCGGTTTTGATGTAAAAGAATCTGATTCTTCGCCCCAAACGCCTGCTGAAGAATAGAAGACCCCCTCGTCTCAATGCGGAGTTGCTTCTTGTCTGTAGACAAGGCGGTGACACTCCGACTCCTATGCCGAGCCACTAGAAAGTCAGTCTTATTGGAAATGCAGAAAACTAAGCTTTCGGTGGGTTTTAAACTCCTCCGACCTTCAAGAACTGAAAGACCAGTGGGCAATCCCACTCGGGAACAAGGCTAGGAACCAGGGAAAGCGTCGTGAACATATCCTTTACCAGAGGGAACTGGGGGAAACTGTCATGCCATCACAAGCTCTTTTAATTGTGCTATGGCTTGTTTGGTAACCCCGGAGAGTTAGGACCTTTTCCTCTCTTTAAAGACCTGAGTGAGGAATTTGACAATCTGGCCTACAGTTGCACAATAGGATCGATCTTTGTCGGCACACCATGACAGGTAACGGCGGAGTTGAGATTAGAATCATAAGATACACTTGTTGACTTCCGCTTTGCCTGAGCAGCGAGTGCACAGCCTGTTCAGAAAGTCTCACCTTAGTAATCGTCTGTAGAATGCACCAGATAGACAGTTCAGAGCATCTATTGTGCACTCTGGTACAAATGGGTCAGCCGAAGGACCTCTTACCAGAGCCCTTTACTATAGGAAGCCGAATCGGTTCTCTCTCAATTCAGAATAGCAGCTGGGATACCACAGCTGCA
Organism: Ophioderma brevispina; assembly: GCA_023653785.1. Taxonomy (NCBI): domain Eukaryota; kingdom Metazoa; phylum Echinodermata; class Ophiuroidea; order Amphilepidida; family Ophiodermatidae; genus Ophioderma; species Ophioderma brevispina. The sequence continues at coordinate 4,482 of JAMKCH010003106.1, forward strand.
GTGGCCACAATGGGGCTCCCAGCAGGACCAAGAATCCTGGGAGAGAGTCACTTTCTCGAGAACTCGCGGGATCATGGCGACTGGGACAAGCATAGCTATCATTCCCGACCAGTCCGCCGCCATGACATCCCTTCTTCGCCCAGCGATCTGGGTCTCAAGAGTAATATGTCAGAAGGACGTTTCACTCTGAGGGCAACAGGTCTATGGTGTGACCGTCCATTATGGCACCAATTTCCAACTCCTAGAACATGGGAGGCGAGCAACCGATGCCCAATCTCGGAACCGCCTGAGCATCCAAAGAACTCCTGACACCACATATTTTATCAGCAGACTAGAACCACCTTCGCCTCTTACCAAGGTAGTCGGCGCCACTACTGCAGAAAGACGGCCCCCAGGTCAAGACGATTGTCCATCGTCGATGACGATTGTCCATCCCCTTCTCAAGAAATTCAGCTCACCTTGACCAAATGGGTGAAGGTTCTGGTAGCCTTGAGATTTGGAGAACAAAGTGAGGGCTTTTTCCCCAACTCCCCCCCCCCCCCACCACACACCACACCCACGTGCACTGCAACCTCGCTGAAGAGGACTTGCATACTGAACTGTAAGTAAGCAATATTTCTTTTAATTACAATGTCTCTCTCCTCCAACAGCCTTTCTGAAAAACCTTCACGACTGCGGGTAATGCTTCCATATGTAAATGCTGGAGGCCACTTGTATCTTTTCAGAGGCTTGGGGATAGGTCGCCATTCCCCTGACTTCTTGCAGTGAGGACGAGTGGAATAAAGCAATCTTAAACCGGAAAGGTTCGTATATTAACTGGTCCTTTGGCAACTACGACGAACACTCTGAAATTATAGCCTTCCTTCGGAGGAAGGATGGGATGGGGTCTGACGGTATCCTGGTATGGGCGGGCGGTGAACTCAAGGCGGTTCCCCCGACGAGACCCTCCTGCGATTGAATTTTTTGTGTTTGTCTTGTCTAAGATATCTATATTTATATTTCCTCAAAATTCCATTTTCAGCATGGCAATGTCATTCAGTCCCGAATGTTTTCTGTGCTGAAGGTGCCAGCTTTGAAGTCTGGTAGCCTTGTGGATAGGGCATCTGCATAAGTGATCGGAAGGTCATAGGTTTGATTCCCGCTCCGGTGCAGTCTTGAAAAAATCCTGCAGGGTTGCTTTGGTGCTTGTCATTAACTGTTATATAGAAGTAATTTTTCATGGGTGCGAAGCTGTTATTTCTCTGATCATTATATCAGTTAACCATTGCATCAGTCGTTTTGATCCCAAAGTGTGTGTTCTAGTACAAGATGCATGACCCTCATACCTTCTGTGGTGAACGACCCCAGTTGGTAATACCGTTACCTAAATAACCCAAATCTTGATTGCAATCAAATAGTGCAGCTTAGATTTGCTTCTATGCTGATTTGTACAAAATATGGATTTTTTGCAAAGTTCAAAATTTCTCATACTGTGGTTGCCATGGCAATGGTCTTCTGCTCATATATATTAATCATTAGATATGGCACAGAAAATATTGTGATAGCTAAGGGTACTAGATACTAAAAACATGTTAAGAAAATTATAGTCTATCAGCTAAATTAACATTGTTTCTCGTTATGTAAACATCACAAAATCAAAATTTTCCATTTTAAGAGGGGTTCCATGGTAATGACGCTGTTTTTCATTACTGCGTTGCCATGCAACGGCCGTAACGCTCAGCACCCACCACTAATTAATGGCAAACAAGCTATTTGATAGCTAGAGAGTCCTGGCTTACTGAAAGACAAGAATGAAATCTCTGGGGTCAGGTGGCCCATCGCTATTAATCACCCTCCCCCAGTTTGTTGCTTTAAAGGTGATTTTTCTTGGGGGCAGGCAAATATCTTCAATGATGGCTCACAGAAACCATTTGAAATCACTTTCAATGGCACTCGGGGTCCATAATTAACACCCTTTCATTTATTATTTAAATAATATGTTAAAAAGATTAAAAAACTACACAGTCAGTTTCATGAAGGGTGATAGTCAAGAAGGGCCTTTACAATTCACCCCTTCTACATATTGACGGTCATTGCACGCTCATCAATTAGTCCTGTTATTTATGGATTAGATTACAGATCGTGATAACTTACCTGTTTTGATTCAAAGGAGGAATTCGAATGTTGTCCCCAACTATCCATGTTTATCATCCAAGATTGAGGAATTTTGTATGAGTCCTCCTCAATCTGATGAATGATGCAAAAGACCCTATACCTACGCCCTATCCTTGAAAAAAGGAGCACTGCTGAAAACCCTAGAGTATCATGAATCAAACCGTCAACACATTTGCTTTTGGTACAATACTTCTCCAGGGTGGTCAGTTGAGCAATACCAAAGCATGCTGTTGGTGTTAGTGATTAGGCTTATGTATTTGTCGCGAGTGCGGCGCAGGCATACAAATGCTTGATTCCAAGATTAATGGTAGGTCCGTTGCGTCTAAAAAGCCATGTTTTTATGGTGCATTGCCTGAAACCCAATCGGACTTTCGGTCCAAATTGGTGCAAAATAATGATTTTTAAACAAAAGTGGACACTTTGAAAGTTGTCCAGAAGGTGGGGGGGGGAGGCAGCAACAGTACACACATTTTGAAGAAGACAAGCGAGAGCGAAAATATAAGCCTAACACATTGAACAAGTACTATTGTATCTTTAGTACACTTTTGCGTTGGCGATGGTGAATCCGGACCTTAGTCCAGACGTTGTCCCACCCATGCCTAGCAAGTGCAAATTGAATGTAATTAAAAATAATTTTTCAATGTGTTTTTCCACTACTCTTTTGTCCTAAATGAATTAAATAGAATAAAGCAAATCATTAAAACAATAAATCAATTAAACAAAACTCAGTATTGATTTATCATAACTCGCCAATTGGCCCAACAGTAACTCGCCCATTGGCCTAACAGTAACTCGCCCACTGGTCTAACATTAACTCGCCCACTGGTCTAACATTAACTCGCCCACTGGTCTTTAACAGTAACTCGCCCATTGGTCCAACATTAACTCGCCCATAACTCGCCGGCGCCCATAACTCGCCCGACTAACTATTCCCAGAAATGTAAGGTTCAAAACTTATTCACTATGAGTTACAATATGCCTCCACCAGGACACAGTTCATGGGGTTGTACTGTACATACAATGTAATGAACTGACCTTGGTGTGATCTGGAGTTGAGCTGTGATGATATATCATACCCAAAAACAGGGGTTCATTTTCTCAATTCCTACTGGTGAATGGAAGGTATTAACTATGCCATGGAATTGAGATTTTAACTAGCTCATAGTGATTAGATGTAACTGATATTTTAATTTTGCAACGAGGAAGGTAATTTTTGTGTGTTGCGCACTGACCCTACAAAATGGTATCGGGCTGGCGGCACCGTTGAATAGTCGTCGATTGAAACCACCGGAAGTTGCATTTTGCCTCGCAATATTTTGCTTCACTTTATTGTCAAAGTTAACTGACTTTTTGTATAAAACAATCCAAACATCTGTTTGGAATATGTGTACCAGCAGTGTATGCATTTTTCCTGTCCTGATGCGATGGGCAAAAATCAAGCAACTTCCTTTTTGTTCCCATCGGCGACTCAGACCCGCTATCCCGTGTAGAGGTCAGTGTTGTTGCGTCATGACCAAATGACCAAATTAGTCAAACCGTAATCGTCAAGGTGATAAACACACCTTGATCTTTTTCAACGTCGTGGCAAGAAGATGGCTAAAGATAAAGAAATCAGGGAGTGTTTTTTCTCTCCTCCGCATAACTGCCGCTTGTTGAGTGGCTTTGCTGAACTCTAATGTGTATCTATGGTCCACTGTATAGTAGGTGAGAACGAGAATCCCATTCTAGAATTTTGGGAAGAAGGTTGAAGATGTTTTTATATATTTTGAAGAGGTGGCTGAATCAGAATTTTTGGGTCAACCTCGGGGAAATGGGGGAACTTTTGTCCAAAATAAGGGGGTAAAATTGTACGGGGTAAATTTGAAATCAGGGTCAAACTGTGTTTTAATGTACACCAATGTATTTGTCCTCTTATACTGGATTAAAAAAGGTTAACAGCCTGTCTCAAAAAACATGGGACAGAGCATAAAAAAAAAATTGATTAAATATGACAATTCAAAAAGTACTCTTCTATTGGTATAATATTAAATAACAAGAAGACTTTAATGGTGTGTTGTTTCACTTATTTGCTTTTGTCATCCAGAGATATAATCAATTTAGTGCGATAAACCAAATCGATTTTAGGCCACTTTTAATGCATGGGCAGAGGTTGCTCGCCCAGTTTTGCCATGCTGTGTGGGAACTCACAAAGATTGCAACTTGACAAAGAAACAACACAGATTAAAGTAATTTACAAAATAAGTCCATTTTATTAACGACACACGTTACTCTCAACATAATCAGTTCAATGATCAATATTTTTTTCATAAATAAACAATAACACATATTCATTGCACGGCAATGAACTGGAACTGAACTGGAACTTTGAATTTAATTACAAAATTGGGTATCTGTTAAAATCATGCCAGAAGGAAATGTAATTGCAACCAAAAAACTAACACTACCAAATCCAAGAAATGGTTTAAATATTCACTTATCTTTGTGCATTTACTAATTGTTGAAGTCACAAAAATTGAATTGGAAGCAAAGTATAAAGTGTTGGTAGAATTTGCGTTTCCTGATACTTCAAGACCATAAAAAAACTCTCTCCTCTAGGTTGCTGAATGCCAGCCTGTACGTTCATGGTTCTCTTCTAAGTTCTACAACAACAGTATGTCGAATGTATTCACATTATCTTACAGCCAGAACTTACTGGACATACCTCACCATTACGGTAGCTGTTTTCGTATCTTTTAAGAGTCTCGTTATGAAGTAATCCTTTTTCAAGATTTTCATATCTGTTCAAGTGTGACTAACTTATGTTTCACAAATTATCGGTCACGTTTTCACTCAACCCAAAGTGGCAAACTCGAATTTTTGTGTCCGCATACACTGGGAGTTATCTCTCGATGAAAAGCCATGAGATGAAACAAAAAATCCGGAAAGCCTGGTATTATTCTCATTTAATATGGATGTACAAACAGGCCTTACTTACTCATTTTGAGATATAATAATGAAAAAAAATCAGATTTTTTGATTGTACCATTTTTTTTGGGGGGGGGGAGGGGCAGGCTGTAGTTTGTATAGGTTCGGACTTTTAGTTACTGGGGCTACAGCCCTTGATAAGGTCAAGGTCATTCTGGGGCCAAAAGAAATCCAGTGCCCAGATTTGTTGAAACCGTTGTCAATTTTTGCCCTGGTGAGCATACTCTTGAAGCCAGAAAATTAATTATTCAATTCTTTTGGTGATATCTCTGTATACAATTTGAGGTCAGTTTTGGTGACCCTATAGACCCCTGGAGTTCCTTGTTATTTTGCCATATTCCGAACACCAAATGCCAACTTGATATATAAGGCAAGACGAACAATTTGACACACCAGTTCAAACGAATCGAGCACTGGTAACGATTAACCCCCAGATGACCTTGAACCTTATAGGGCTGTACCTGTTTAACTAAAGGTCGGAACCTTGGACAAACTATACCTTTTTAATCCTTATAATGAACAAAATACATTGGTGTACATTTAAACCAATTTGACTTGCTTTCAAATTTACCCCTGTACAAATTTTACCCCCTTATTTACAAAGTTCCCCACTTTCCAGAGGTTGGACCCAAAAATCTGATTCAGCATCCATCAAACTCCTAGATAAAACATCTTCAAACCCTGAAATTAAACTCTTAGTTCTCCAGGTAGCAAGGATGTAATATATTTATTAATCTTTCCCTGAGATGCCAGCGCACGATAGTGTTTGAAAAAAAAAAAAAAAAAAAAAAAACCCATGTGCGCTTGGCCGGATTCGAACCGGCGACCTCGTATTACATGCACACCTCTAACCAACTGGCTATCAGCAGGGTGTATAAGAGCGATAGATATCATCTATAGTGTTAGGTTTCGAAAGGTGTCCTCGCTTTCCTAGCGGATAGCATCGAACTGTATTTTAACACATACGATTTTATATTGGTTTTGATAATTTTTAAACTACTTAGTTCTCTCCCGTAGACAATAGCATTAATATATTATTAATCTGTCCCTGGAGATTGCCAGCGAACGATAGTGTTGAACAAACCCCATGTGCGCGCTTGGCCGGATTCGAACCGGCGACGCTTCGTATTACCATTGCACGCCCCTCTAACCAACTGAGCTAGCAAGCAGGGTTGGCAGAAGGGCGATAGATATCTCTATCGTGTAGGTTCGAAAGGTGTCCTTCGCTTTCCTAGCGGTAGCATCAGCACTTATGTTTTAACACATAACTATTAGATTTGTTTTGCAATTTTAAAAACTCACGTAGTTTCTCCAGGTAGATCAGGATTTATATGCTTTATTAATCTTCTTTCCCTGGAGTTGGCCAGCGCACGATAGTGTTGAAAAAAAACCATGGTGCGCTTGGCCGGATTCGAACTCCCGGCCTACCTTCGTTATTAACATGCCACGACACGCTCCTAACTACTGAGCTATCAAGCAGGGTTTGTAGAAGAGCGAATAGATATCTCCTATAGGTGTTAGGTTCGAAGGTGTCCTTCGCTTTCCTTTCCTAGCGGACAGCATCATAACTGTATATTTAACACATACGGATTTCATATTTGTTTTGAAAGTTAAACTACTTAGTTCTCCATTAGACAAGGATGTATATATTTATTAATCTTTTCCTGGAGATTGCACGCACGATAATGTTGAAAAAACAAAAAAAAAACCCCATGTGTCGCTTGGCCGATTTCGAACCTGCTACTTCGTATTACATTCACACGCCTCGTGAACCACTGAGCTATCAAGCAGGGTTGGTAGAAAGCACTATATCATCTATAGGTGTTGGTCGAAAGGTGGTCCTTCGCTTTCCTAACGGATCCATCAGAACTGTATATTTAACACATACTATTATATTTGTTATGAATTTAATTTTAAAAAAAAAAAAAAAAAAAAAAAATATATTTATTAATCTTTCCCTGAACAATATAATCGTAATGTGTTAAATATCAGTTCCTGATGCTATCCCTAGGAAAGCGCAGGACACCTCGAACCTACCACCTATAGATGATATCTATCGCGCTTCTACCAACCCTGCTTGATAGCTCAGTTGGTTATAGCGTCGTGCATGGATAACGAAGGTCGCCGGTTCGAGTCCGGCCAAAGGCACATGGGGTTTTTTTTTTCAACACATCGTGCGCTGGCTATCTCCAGGGAAAGTAATAAAATATAGACATCTGCAAACCTTTTTCCCAAACTTTCTAGACTGGGATTCTGATTTATACCCTACTAATATTGGGGAATAAGAATTTGAGTGACATTTTATTCATTTTCAAGAAAATGTGCCGGTTTATTTGGCGGGAACTGAGATGGTTTATGGATTTGTAAATATTTTTTTTTTATGATTTGCACTTGTTTTCCCCTAGTGCCCTGTGGTAGACTACAAATTTGTTATACAGGGATTCTTTTTATCTACGGCCCACGTCCTAAAGACCACGGGGTCTGAGGTGGAAACTTATCAATGGGCGAGGCCCAGCGAGTCGAAGGGGATATTGAACCCGATCGAAGTGTGTAATTAACCTATGGTGAAAATAGTGAAGACAAAAATATCAGGAAATTTGAAATGGCACAGCTTTAAATGTCTTACTGAAATTTTGTAACATCCTAGGTGGTTGTTTAATTTCAGTGGGGAGAACTGAGAGAGGTGAGCCATGATATGGTCAGCCATAAGTCATAGTCACGAGTGAATAAAAATAACCTCAGATTCCTGATGGAAGAGGAGAGGTGGTTTCCTCTTCACCAAAATGAAAAGTAACATATTAAAGCGAATTTTTGAAAATGGCGATTGATAGGAAAATAACAAAACAATACAAAACAAAACTCAGTTTGGCTTGATTGAGCTTCACTCTATCTTTTATTTGTTTATTTTTTCTTACATCGGGTCGCTAGGGCCCGCAAAACTGAGACCACTACTTTTTTGGCCTTTATCCACCTATGTAAATAGATGGACATTTACTGGCCCTAAATATGAATTTTCACGTTATCTTAATAAGACAAAGATCAAAAATAGAACAAACAAACTACAAAAGAAGCCAAACAAACATAACAATCTCTGAACCGACGTCTTAAAAAAGTGTTTCGTTTTCCCATTTCTTGACATTTAATGTGGTTTCAAGCTACAACACCTTACCGAAAAATAGATCTCCATTAAATAGCACTCATCCTTTCTCTTCACTTACTTCGAGATGGATCACGACTATTAAATTTGTGTTATATGATTTTGATGTTTTTAGTCTTTGATAACCCATCAAGACAAATATTTGATTATTGGAAAAAATACTAATGGAGTACTTATTTTTAAATTAATGCTGCAAAAGTCCAATTTATGTTATCCCAAGCAGAAAAGGCTGATGGATTCTTTGCACAGTCACTGTGTCACTGGCGTCACTGCGTTCACTGTGTTCCCACTTCATTGGTTTTAGACATTATAATTGCCATATTGAACAAATTAAAATTAATGACAGTGATTAAAAACGTATCCAATATAATACTATCTTACTAGCGTCCTGGGCGATCCTCTACGGCGGGGGCCATTAAATATGAAAACATAGATGACATATATAGACATTAAGGAGTTTCATTTCCAGCCGGCCAACACGTACCAACGAGTCAAAGCCTTTTGTTAATGCGGTGCCAACGAGACCTGGATAAGGGGCAGTTTTTAACCCTGATGACTTAGCAGAGCAGCCTTTACGGATAGAGTGCATATGGTTCTGCCCTTTATTCCATAAGCTGATGGATTCATTGCCGTCACTGTGTCACAAAATTTTCCCAACCGATACAAAGGAGCAGGGGCGTAGCCGAAGTACTCAATCCAGAGGGGATAATATTCCAAGTCGTCCCTTCTGAGGGGGCAAAATTCGTAAATCTTCCCGGTGATTTGCTCCAATTAAGTCTGCACTTGAAAAAAAGCGACGCCGCGTAGCATGCGAAAAAATGCCGAATTCACATTTATCTGTGTGTCACTGGGTCCAACATTTTCAAACCGATACAAGGGAGAGCAATGGGCGTACCAGAGGGGGTAAAATTCCCCAGTCGTCCCTCCTGAGCGAGAGCAGAATTAAAGCGGTGCACGGACCGGGTAAGGGCAACTGAACTCTGAATGATTTAGCAGCGTTTACGGAATAATAGAGTTGCAATTGTCGTGCTGCCCTTTTAATTTCGTAAGCCTGATGGATTAATCTGCGTCACAAGGTCACAAAAAAAATTTCCCAACCATACAAGGGAACCAGTGGCCCTGTACCGAGGGTCAATCTGAGGGGGGAAAAGCCAGGTCGTCCTTATGAGAGGGCAAAATTCGTAAAACGTCCAAGTGATTTACTCAATAACCTTGAAAAAGTGTGCGTCGTACCTCGCGAAAATGTCGAATTCACTTTATTGAGGTTAAACTTTAGGTCAAATTGGTCAAAAATTCCCCGAGAAGCATCCATTTTGGAGATTTGGAAATTTAATCCCCTATGTTGCTTAGGTGACCTCTGACCTCCATGCAAATTTTCCAAAACGGTGCCAAGATGGAATCCGTAGGATTCGACATACACATTCAGCAATACATTGCATTCTACCTAACTACACGCCAACATGTAGCCTTCAATGAGTCCGCAATCATCGAATATATAGGCTGACCCAAAAAGGTTTGGCCCTAGTCAGGTGGATTTAGGCAACATCATTAAAGGATGGAAATGGAGCACGGCTTTTTCTCTGGTAGATTGTAGTATTCGGAAACCAAGCCATCATGTTGGAGGGTGTGCAAAAATTTGTTGCAGTGGCATTTTTGAAAATCAATAGGGCGGCTACCATGCCGAAATATAGTATTTCCGATAGAGATAAATATTTCTCGGTACTCCGGTCTTTTGGTACGAGAAGTGTTGGTAATGAATTTTATCATTACATTGCCACAAAAGTCTCAATATGGCGGCATCAAAAGTCAAATATACGCTCGGAATCATATACCTAATTATGCTACATGAATACACATGAATACCTAAAACATGTTTACAGTCTAATCATCTAGATGGCTTTCCAACGCATCCGGACACGGTTCAAGTGTTATGCACATTTTGCAGTTTAGAGGCTTGATTCCAGTGTCTATATGCATGCTTTATGCTTTATATTAGGAGATACATGTAATTGATCAATGAAACCTTTATTTCGCATTTCTCTGTAATAGACATTTTCAAAAATTCAAGGATGGCAGCCAATACAGCGCCCTAGAATAAATGTTAATATTAAAACCTACATTATAGGTGGATTGTATGTAGTTACATCAACTAAAAGGTGTGGGATAGTATTAGACAATGTTGACATTTATCTGGAATTTTTGTTTCGTTACATGCCAAAAAGGTAAGATGGTGGCCCCAAGCGGCTGTCTTGTTAGCTTCATTGTAAAATCTATAAATACGAGACATTTAGTAAAAACACCCAAAATGATATTAAAGTTGAACTTTAATAGGCGATGTATGTCTTGAGCATTAATAACTGGTATCTGGTATATTTGTGTGACAACATGCTTAAAATCAAAATGGGGGGGACGCCAGTATAATTTATTATTAATATCCAGCGGGGGGAACCTCATATAGTGCATTGACCCTTTAAGAGCAAAACTCACATGTAGTAAAAAACGGGTAACATGGCAAAACCTCATATGTCACACATTTGGGAGGAACACCAATAGCTGAAGAAGAATTTGCTTGTTGTAAGGCCTGTGCACAAAAAGGTTTCCTTTCTAATATATTAGATAATTATTACTCCGGATTTTGAAATAAAACTGCCATATGATTTACAGTCATATTGGCTTGAAATTCAAACTAGAAACCCGATGTGACCCCAAAATGCACATATGAGGTTTTAGCACTGGGGCCCACTTTTTACATATGAGGTTTTACATTTGACCTTGAAAAAACATATGTGATTTTTCCCGCCCCAGCGACGATATATGACAATGTGTAGATTTAAAAGATCTTAAAAAAGGCAGTCATATTACTGCCATCTTGATGTAAGCTTATTAACACACTTGAAATGTCAGATATAGTTCCACTGGGTATAGAGCCCAGGATTAGCCCTATCACAAAAATACTTGATGGATTAGGGTCAATGAATTATTTCAGGGTGTATTGGGTTTTTGTTTTTTTGGGGGGGGCCATATTGGATTGATGGTAAGTTGTGATCAAATCTAGTCAATAACCGTCCAAAGAGCCTCGTGCTTTAAAACATGGATCTATCGCATAACATTATGCCCATTTGAATGACTTGATAGTGCTAGCGGCCCATATTGGATTTCTAGAAAATGCACTGCACTAAATTTTGCAATACCGTTCAGAATTTTTTGGCTAGGTCCTCATGAACAAAAATCGATCGACAGAAAAAGTCTGTACTCCATTCCATCCTATGCCCACATTCCTCCTTACTAACACTAGTTGATGAAATAACTTGTTTTTTTTACTGCAACAAACGAAAACAACTGCTAAAAAATTATTTAAGAACATAGACGACATTTCTTCAGCTTCTAGGGAATTTTCAGTTTGTGTCGAAAATGACTTGCAAACTAAAGATATCCGGAGTTTTTGTTGACATGTTTAATTTGCTTAGTGAGCGGTTGGATCAAAAAACTAGGCAAATGCTTTACAATGTAATCCTGCGGTATCCTCAGTTTCTTTTTTTACGCCTCTTTCACTTTTCCATCCGTAAATATTGAGTGGAATGTTCTCGAAGAAACAAGTAAAATAACATCAAAAATACAAAACCAACAAATAACAAGCACAAAATAACAAAACCCACAACATAGCAAAAAGTGTTAATTGATGAATTAATCCTAGATATAACCACATGTTAATCAAATAGATCCAAACACATCCATGTATTTGACAGAGTTTCTGTGGCAACCATCTCCGACACCCCCTATAACGCGATTCCGTTACTCGGCCATAATTACAGGATTATCGTACCATGAAAGTTAAGCAATGGAGAAAGATTAATTGTGTAGTTTTTACTTGACACGTGAAGATTCCTAAGGTCACGGCAGATGATGGATTTACTTCAAAGAAAACCAAACGTATTGGAGTGCCTTTGTTCATACACATTATAATTATTGCAGAATGTAAATAAAATGATGGTGATGGTCTCAAAAATCATATTTTAACAGGGATTAATTTTGGTGCAAGTTATACTTTAAAATGAGATGAGGATAACATATCAAATATCGACGTTTGAGTAGGAGGGGAACAGGTATGGTGGGGGGAAGGTCTGTACGGGATGAAATATAAATACGACAATATACAACAAAAACCTTTTGTGAACTAGGATTAAAAGGCTTATAGTTTGACATATTTGCGGGCAACAGTTTAATAGTTATAAGACAACCAAAAATAATATAGTCATCCTAGAAGATGTAAGCACATTCTATTAATAAATCTCCATTTTGTTTAAAATTATGACCAAATTCTTAAATTAGTCAAATGGGAAAAGAATATAATACTCGCACTCCTTTTAGAATGTTGTTCAATAATTAAAAGTTACAATGTAAACAATATCTACATCGCATCCTGCACGTGATAGGAGTTTAGTTTTGAAGTCTCGTCTCGCTGCAGGAAGGTGTTTTATATCAGTGTCACTCCTGGTTTCTGAAAAAATAAAAGGCGTTCAAGATGTACTTAAAAAAAATTACCGATCAATTACCCTTAAGTTAGTCAATGATGGCCGCAAACAATCTTACCGTGTTCAAAAACCTGACGATTTCTATCTGACACATAGTAACGGAGCTATGTCAAGTAAGGAACATACTAATGGACCGCCATGTTGAATGCATTTCACATGTCCAAAGTTTAAATTTTATTTCGAGTGAGCAAATCTTAAAACGTTAAGGAGTAGCCTGTTAAATAATATTATGCACAATATTAAAATGGACCCGTACTGCATCCACCTATCAGTATTAATATTTTAAACATGTCTTTACATGTCAGAAACAGAAGAAATCAATGTAATAAGTGACCATGTAGTTTTCGAAATAGCACACAAATTGGATTAATGGCACCCTGGCACTTTTCACAAAATTAAACATCTAAATCATTTTCAATTAAATGTACGACTTTTATGATCTTTACTTCCCTTAAAAGACACTACAGTGATGTGAAAAATATTGAAATTTGCAGGGATAGCCTTCAAAGTGAAGGATCAGTCTTGTAGAATTCTCATTAAGTGTACCTGTTCCAGCTGTAGAAGGACAGAAAAAGGAAGAAAGAAAACGGCAGTGTGTTCCCAGATTACGAATTTCATTCAATTACGTGTTTGAGTAAGTGTCCGTCTGTTCGGACAATAATGACTAAAATCTCCGATCCTGTCCTATTAGGTTGCTTATGGTCTTAATCCTTTCAGGGTATGTTAGGATACAATGTATCTGTACTTGTTACATACATGCAAAAAATATGATTTTTATGGATTTTTTTTCGATGTGCGTGATTAGCCAATCACTGATAGTGTTTTTAATTCCTTAACAAACTAAGAATTAATATGATTAGTGATGTAGGTAATATTTAAGTCATGTAGTGTAGATAAAATAGCGATAGAGTAGATGAGTTATATAGATATATAGATTATATATTATATAAATATATATATATATATATATATCATATCTTATCTTTATAATGTGGATCTCTGAATTGCAAGAAAGAACATATAAAAAGAAATATAGAACAGATTAAAAGGGGGGAAGAAAGTTTTAGTTCCAGGAACGAGATCATTATTGAATTATTATAAGTTGATTGTTAATTCGAAAGCAATCTAAACATAGCACGGATTTATGGCCTGATACGAAGCAAACTCTTAAAGACAGTACCACTGTAACTCTTGGACTGGTCAGTGTACGGATCTTGTTAATCTTAACTGTCAAATGGTACAAGTGGAAGCAGATATATGCGCATTTTGGACAATATTTATTATTAACGCTTACTTTAACGCAAAGCAGCTCCGCTGGTTTCAAATAGCGTCTGACGTGCGGTCAATAGAAATGTGAGTAGTAAAGCTACATGTCTCTTTAAGGCTTAAGACATCCAAGGTATTGACACTTTTCATTGTTTGTTCAAGGTTTTGTAAAATTGTGAATATAAATGATTTTAGGTCAGTTTTGAGTGCTACTTTTATCGTAAAGAAAACTGTAAAGAAACGAAATTCCTAAACAAGTGACACTAACTGACGATTCTTAAAATCCATATTTGTGACTGCTTCTTCCAAACATTTAACTTGGGTATTTCTTTTATATTTCATTCCTTCTACTACTAGACAAACATAAAGTGGTCTCAACTGTATATATTTTTTATTACAATTTATAGAAATAAGAATAGCAATAGTCAGTTGTGAATTTTAGTACCAGTACCAATCGTGTTTTCAATACGATGAACCTCGAAAGCCAGTTAAATGCAATATTTTTCGACCTTTTTTCTTCTCAAAATAGATCAAATCCGTTTTAATATTTGTGTGCATTGTGTGGGCCTCGCGCGGAGAGTGTGTGTGTGGTGGGGGGGGCTTTTTTTAAACAAAAAATATTATATAGATATTATATATATATATATATATAATATATTATATATATATATATATATATATATATATATGAGTAATTATATGTGTGTATGTGTGTATGTATGTATGTATGTCATGTATGTTGCATGTTATGTATGATGTATGCAGGCATGTATGATGTAATGTATGAGTAGTATGTATGTATGTATGTATGTATGTAGTATGTATGTCTAAAACATTGTTTACGTGTCTTACACATTTTGACAATTACGCATACCATTTTTGCTTGCTTTTCAGAAACACTACACAATGGATTTATCGGGAAATAATTCTGCCTGCTATATACCAATTGGAATATTGCACTACACTCATTTATTACTACGTACGTGATCACTAGTAATAGGTGGCCGTTTGGTACCCTGGGGAACACACTCGTCATATTTGCCTATTATTGTATAAAAACTTCGCAGTGTTCACAATGGTCTTACCGTCAACCTAGCCCCGTCGCAGACTACTAGTTTACTGCAATAGGGATGCCATTGTTCTTGTCGGAGCAATCGATATATAAGGGATCATTTTCTTCTGAACACCCATCTGCGTGTGAAGCAACGGCTTCATTGGGTATTATAAGTTGCAATTGTCGATGTGATGATTGCAGCATAGCTATAGAACGATCACGTACCATCTGTTACAGAGCCGTTTAATCAAAGCTTTTAGAACAGACGTTACGATCCGTTAATGGTTTGAGCATTTGGCTGTACGCGCTTCTTTTAGATCTACCAAACTCAAGTCATCGGTTGGGGAGAGCATGGCTCCTTTATTACGAAGGTTGTTTTGTTCGTTTTGGTCTTTACCAAAGCTGTACAGGACCGGCTACACCTGGTTTGTATCTGCACTTGGCTTTGTTCTTCCATTAGCAGCTTCTTCTATTCTTACATCCGCATTTATCTTTTCGTGCGCAATTCCATCTTTTCGAAAACGACTACATCTCTTCAAGGCTGATCCCATCTTCTGGCCATAACACTTGCTGGATCAGCGCCTCTTAAAGGGTCGCCATTATTCTTGCTACATTTCTTACTATGTGGGCTCCTTTCATGGTAATATTAATTTAAGCTATTATTTCGATATTCCACAATGGGTTTTCATGCCGGATTTTTTGTTTGTGCTTTATCGAATAGCTCCGTTAATTTCCTCATTTACGCTTCAAACAAGAATTTTCGTCGCGGTTACCTGCTCGTGATAATCTTGTTTATTCTTAAGATTTGTTGGGAAAATAGTATAACTATAGCCTGGATATTACTGTGCTAAATTTAAAATAAGAACAATTCAATGTCATAATGATATAATTCTTATTTTAAATTTACAAAATACAAAATTTTATAGAGAGTTTTTTTTTACTTTTTTTATTTTTGTTAATTTCGACATAATCTCATATCTACAGTGTGTTGACAGTGTTATTACTTTAACACTATGTTGGCAATACAGTTGGCACAAAATGTGTATCTCGGCAAGTTTTTCGATCAGTATTGTGCCAAATCGGATACTTTTGAAAGATTTCGAAATATACGTTTTATTGCGTAGGTCTTGCTCTTTTATTTAACCCCTCACTTGTAAAAAGTGTGTAAAAGGTCAGCGATAGCACGCCTGAAGACGTAAAACCCCCAAACCAAAAGTTGCAGTTTTTTGGATTTTTTAATGGGCACTGTGCTGTTACAATGCACTTACTAGATGTCAGCCACTTTGAAAAAGGCTCTAGTTTTCGAGTTAAGGTAGGTGGTCGAGTAGACAAATGCCAATGGTACCAGGTGTTAGTGACATGTGCGTGGATCATCACCTGGGTGGATGTAGAAATCAGAAGTGGTGCAATTCTTTTTATGGGCCAAAAACGTCAATTTGCCCAAATTAGGTAAAAATCATAAATGTGATTTATTTATTCCGACTTCATACTGAAATGTAATAACTATTTAATTCCCCCACTATACTAGTATAGCTGTAGATTCAAAAGAATTTGAATGTTGAATTGGTGGGTTAATTTGACCTCAGAAAAGGACCAAAAAGGGGTCAAAATTGCCCAAATAAGGTAAAATCATAGAATGGTGATCCAACTTCTATAATGTAATAGTTTTAATTTTGTTCCCCCACTATATAGCTTATTCAAAAGAATTTGAATGTTAAATCTTGGTTTACCAAGAAAGGGCCAACAGGTCAAAATTGACCCAAATAGGTAAAAATCATAGAAATTGTGATTTATTCCGACTTCATATTGAACTGTAAATCTATTTAATTTCCCCACTATATAGGTGTGTGGATTGAAGAAGAGTTTGAATGTTGGAATATGGTTGTTTTTAACCCCAGAAAGGCCAAAAAAGTTCAAATTGACGCCACATATGGAAAATCATAGAAGGGTGATGTATTTATTCCTCTTAATTTTAAAATGTAATAGTAGTTCATTTTGCCCACTATATAGTTGTAGATTGAAGAATTTGAATGTTGAACTGGGGTTAATTTTGACCCCAGAAAGGACAAAAAGGGGTCAAAATTGACCCAAATAAGTAAAAATAATAGGTGGTGATTCCAAGATGTGCTGTAGGTAGTGAAAAGGTATCATGATGGAGAGTGGGTGAGAGGGCAGGGGGGGTTGGGGCTTTCATCTTATGTTACTCTTATTTAATTCCCCCACTATATAGCTAGTTAAGAATTTGAATGTTGAAATCTGGTTTACCCAAGAAGGGCAAAGGGGTCAAAATTGACCAAATTAGGTAAAAATCATAGATTGTGATTTATTCCGACTCTATTGAACTGTAATACTATTTAATTTACCCACTATATAGGTGTGGATTGAAGAAGAGTTTGAATGTTGGAATATGGGGTTATTTTTAACCCCAGAAAGGGCCAAAAAAGGTCAAAATTGACCCACATATGGTAAAAATCATAGAATGGTGATGTATTTATTCCATCTTAATTTTAAAATGTAATAGTAGTTCATTTGCCCCACTATATAGTTGTAGATTGAAGAATTTGAATGTTGGAATCTGGGGTCAAAATTGACCCCAGAAATAGCTAAAATGTTAAAAAATGATATAAAATGGGTAAAAACATGGATGGGTATTTGGCATGCATATGTTTCAATTTTAACACTTAAGTGACCGGGGGGGGGGGGTGTTCCTATGGACCCCAAAAATTCGTTTTCGCGCTGGCCGCTTTACGCGTGGGATTTTTTTGCCATTTTTTTTTTGGTAATGGTCTGACTTTTAAATTAGCTTCTTTTTGACCAAGCCGTTGGGCACTAATGGAAGTCATCTGAGAATATTTTTAAAAATCGAAGAACCATAGCCATTTTTGTGCTGATATATGTGTACATATACATATAAATAAACAATTACTACTACTAACTAAAATTAACCCTTGATGAGCTGAAAACGAATGATTTCATTGAGGACGTTGCTAAACCGTTACTGTACAAAACTCTATAGGAAAATGACGTGTATTTTGCAACACTTGTAAAAAATACAAGATTGTATAAACTGCACGGTTTGTGTTAAATATATGTAATTTGGTTCTTTTAGAGTAGATATCAACATAAAATAAGTTAATGTAAGTGTGAGGCTTATTGGAATTTTTCGTCTTTTTGCCCAATTTTCGCGTGTTTTGAAAACAATGTTTTACCCCTAATTTGCAGCCCAAATAATAAATTTCATTTTTTATTGCTGATTTAGTGTTGACTTATGACTCTTTAACATGTGGTATAAATTTCATGCGAAAATTTCGCCGGGAAAGTAGTTTCCTTAGTGTGGGGTCCCATGGACCTCCCCCCACCCTTGTGCACTAACGGGAGTGAAAACCCCTTGGTCACTTAAGTGTTAAGGCAGGAATTTCAATAATCAATTACCAATTTAAAACGTATATTCACTTTTATTAGTAGTGACATCAAAAATTGAAAACTTTGGATATTGGTCAAATTATACCCAATTTGGTCAAAATATATTAACCAATTAATGCACGATTTACATATCTGCAGCTGCAGTCTTGCTCTGTTAAAATGGTTAAAATTGGTAATAATGCACAATATCAGGATTGTAATCAGGGGAGGGGTGGTGGGGGCTGACGCTCCCATTCCAGAAAGCCCCACCCTAAAAGAGCTTAAAATGGCCAAAAATCGATAATACCTCTCCGTGTTTTCTCGTAGCCCCTCCCCCCCCCCCGGGTTCGGGGTTTACAATAGTCCCGCTGTATCCCTGCTTGTCGTAAAAGGCGACTAAACGCGATCCCTGCGGGTTCGGGTTTATAGGCCCGCTCTTCTCCTACATGCCGTAGGGGCAACTCGTCTAGTATTCCAACATGATGCAGTTGTAGTTACAGTCCAGGCTACAGATTCATTGACAACTAATATCAACCTTGTTTTATTAGATATATAATGTTTTTCAGCGGTTTCTAGACCAGCTTTTTATGCTGATTCTGAATTATTATTATTATTATTATTTCAGAGAACTTATAAAGCGCATTTCCCATGGATCAATGCGCTGTACAACTCATAAAACATACCTTAGTAAAACTACAGCAAAATTACAAAATAATATAATATCAAGTTTAAAACACTAAAAAACACGAAAAGGTCATATATGCAATACAAAATACCGAGTAAAAAGCCTTAAGCTAAAAAATATCATTTCAACGCATTATCTAATAAATATAATTTCATTGATATAAACATAATTATGCAGTATAAAACATTATCATGATACAATGCGTTTAAAACCCCAAATTATTTCGGGAAAAGGTAGGTCTTAAGAAGCTTTTTGAAAGATTGCACAGTAGGAGCCTCACGTAAATTGGCTGGCAAGACGTTCCACAATCTTGGTCCATAAACTGAAAAGGATTTATCCCCGTATGATCTTTTTGTTTTCGGGACATCTAGGCGAGTAAAATCATTCATGGACCTAAGTCCACTACGATTGCAATTATATCTATGAAGCAAATTCTGCAAGTAGATTGGCGATGAGCCTTGGAGACAATTGTACACATGCACTAAGATCTTAAAATCTATTCTCTGCTGGACCGGCAACCAGTGCAACTCTCGCAAAAGCGGCGCCGCACTAGTGCGCTTGCTAACTTGGAAAATGAGACGCGCCGCACGATTTTGAAGCTTTTGGAGACGTTGTACGTTGCGACTTGAGAGGCCACACAAAAGCGAATTGCCATAGTCCAACAGAGAAAGAATTAAGATCTCACTGCATGTGCACAGGTGTTTTGATCAATATAACGACGTATTCTTGTGAGATTACGTAAGTGGAAATTAACACTACGACATAGAGCACTAACCTGATCATCCATGGTGAGGCCCTTGTCAAAGACAATGCCCAGGTTCTTAATTGAGGCAGAGGGCTTGATTTTCAAGTCAAGGTGGGATATAGCAGCTGCACACCTAGGAGAAGAAATCAAGAAAAGCTCGGTTTTTCCATCATTCAGCTTCAGCTTGTTTTCAAGCATCCATGATCGAATCGCAGCGATGCATTTGGTAAGCCTCCGTTGTGCAGCAGCAATATCATCCAAAGACTTGGGATTGAAGCTGACATAAAGCTGTGTGTCGTCAGCGTAGATATGATACGCAATCTGATGACGTCTAATTATATCAGAAACAGGCTGAGCATATGCGGTAAAAATCGGCGGACCTGCAACAGAGTCTTGCGGAACACCATAAAGCAACGGACGTTTATTTGAATATTCACCAAGAACACATACTTTATTACTACGATCTTTAAGATAGCTTTTCAGCCAGTTTTGAGCTGTCCCTGTGATACCATAATCCCTCTGCATTCGTTGGATCAGAATATTATGATCGATGGTATCGAATGCAGAGGAAAGGTCCAAAAGAACCAACATAATTGCATTACCGTTATCCAGCTCATTAAGCATGTCATCTTTCACTCTAAGGAGAGCTGTTTCCGTGCTATGGAATGATTTGTAAGCACTCTGAAATGTTTCAGTAAGGCTGTTTTCATGAAAATGATTTTTAAGTCTTAACACGGCAGGGTACTCTAAGATCTTACCGAGAGTAGGAAGATTCGAAACCGGACGGTAGTTTTTAAATATATCTGAATTGAGAGTGGGTTTCTTCAGTAACGGAGAGATAACAGCCTCACGGAGAACATATGGAAAAGACCCAACTCTAAAAGAGTTGTTAATAATTGACATGATGATAGGTAACAAAACATTGATAAACTGTTTCAGCATCCATGTTGGAATCGGATCCAGAGGGGATGTCTTGTTAGGAAGTTTTGTGATGATCTTTTTAACTTCCTCTTCACTAGCATCATCAAACACATTAAGAGTGGGAATATCAACACGATAATTATCACTAGAACTATTATTAACTACCTTCATCTGTTCATCAAGTTCAGCCCTGATATTGGTGATCTTGTCACAGAAATATCCTGAAAACTGCTCACTAAGAGCAGCATGGGAAGTACAGACGGGTAATTTTTGAACTGATGTATTTAAAAGTGAATTTACTGTACTATACATAGATCTAGAATCGGCATTAAAATACTCAGTCTTGTTTTTAACAATCAATTGGTTAACCTTTTTGTTTTGTTCAAGATACTGAACGCGATCTGCAACTGAACGAGTCCTCCATTTCCGTTCCAGCTTTCTACGCTCCCGACGCGCAACCCTGATTTCATCAGTATACCATTTAGGCGATCTGATCAATTTTTTGTGATCGCGTCCTCTCTGGGCAATGTTTATCTAACACCTCACGAAAATTCTTGTTGTAGAATTCTGCTTGAACAGCAGGGTCGTTAGTAGTTAGAACACACTGCGTTGCTTCACTTAGATCCGAAGCAAACTTCACATCCGATGGATGCCAGACGAGTAACCTGGAGCATTTTTGCAGAAACGCAAAAAATCAAAATGGCCACCAAAACACAAAGCATTCATCTCTTGGTCACTCAAAAGTTGTAATATTTCAGCCTGTCTCGTTAAAACATTCATTGTGACCAATTAACATATGATTCTGCAACCACATAATCAATGAATTCAATATGGCCGTCAATACAATAAAGTGATCTACTTCTGACTGCAGGTTGGTAATTCAATATATATCCCGGTGTTTTGGCAGTCAAGAAATTAATTAGAACCATAAGAAATATTTTTTTTTTTAAATGGGATTATAATTTTCTTCATTATAGGATCCAAGATGGCTTCTGATAGCAATAATTGATAGCTGTGTCTAACCTACTACTGCAGTGTCTGTGCATATCCCTGTAAGTCAAACTAATAATTTTAGGGCCCGTTCATTATTTACAAGGGAGGGGACCGGAGAAATTGAAAGATGTGTTTTGAAAATTGCACAACCATCATTAATTTTAAAGTTACATAGGCCCTATTGCATAGAACTCCTACACCCATCCCACACACACAATTAGGTACATCATATGATTTACTGCTGATATGCACGCAGGTGCTGGTTTACTGAATAAAAAATTTAACATGACCCCCCCCCCATCAGAAAAAAAAAAATAAAATCACATAACCCCCTATTTGTCAAGTAGAAAATCACATAGGTCTAATCCCAATGTTTGTACTCAGCGGACCCTAATAACCAAACCCTAACCTAATTCCTAATCATAATCTTAACCCTAGGTCCTATAGGCCCTATAACCCCCCCTAAACCTACCCCTGTTTCAACCGGCCTAATAACCCTCCAATCATAAGGGGACCTTTACAATGGGAGCATACGTATATCAATGCATATAACGTATACATGTTTTCCAAAAAAAATGAATCGGCTACCGTGGTAAAAAGAACGCGGGAACTCTTCTTCATGGGCTCTATGTGGGTGCTTTAGGCGTTTACCAGATGTATAGGTAATCAGAGGAATCGATGCATGTAAGATGCCACCATATGGGTATCCAATATGGCCTGGAAATGGCACTTACTTATGGCGAAAATCCGATCACCATATGCTAGAGATATGTTCTTTGTTTGTTTTGTAGGTTTGGGCGTCCCATGGTATCCATATTGGGATATTTTAATGGAATAAGAGATAATGACACTTAAAATACCTTACTGTGATTTTTAAAGATAATATTTCACTAAAAACCACAAATACATATCTTACCTACGGAGTAAATGAATTACTGACCATTATTGATTGACATTGTAGCCATATTAAACGCCAATCTAGGATGCCATCTGCACATCAAGCACTTGGATTTGTTATGCTATTTAAATTGCTCTGAATGGTTATAGTGATACACACAAACATGGATATATGCAGTAATGAATTTTGTCATTTCGGAGCCATTTTGAAGTGGTTTATTGATTAGATTGATTATCAATTCGTTGAAAGCTATTCATAATGGTTTCTATTAATATATTTATTGCTAAAAGCTTGGTATTATACCAAGGTTAACTCATCTACGTCAAAAGTAGATACATCTCAGATGCTTTGTTTTTTGGCAGCCAGATTGAATCTCTTAATACGGTTACTGAATATATTTTAATTGGTCACAATGGGTGTTTTGACTGGATAGCCCAATAAAATACAACCTTTGGAGTAATTAACATATGAATTTTTAGTGTTTTGGTGGCTTTTTGAATTTTTGCGTTTCTTCGAAAATGCTCAGTTTTTCATCTGGCTCCATCATTCAGATTCAGCGGAAAAACTGGCCGATAAACCGTTGAAAACATTATATCTATTTATAACAAGGTCACATGGTAGATAGCCCAGACTATTATATAAGGAACTTGTATTACTATACGATTGGACTCAATGTATTTGAAAAGTTGTGTTTTTCAAGTTTGTGATGATAATTATATCTTTAAGGTAGATTTCTTGTACTACATTTGGCCTAAATATTTCAATATGTAATAGTATCTTGGGTTTTTTTTTCATAGGGATCTATGTTTGTACCTGTTCTGATGTGCTTTGTTTGATTGGCAGTACTTGAAGTTGTTGAAATTGATCATTCTTGCTTGATACATAGACCAGTGATGAACTTGTTCATCACTGTATGATATGATATTGAATAATATGAACTAATTTGTCAGTTAACTCTTGTAGTTGTGCTTTTTACTGTAGAACATGTTGTTTTTCTATGTTTATTGTTGCAAATAATAAGTTGATCTTGTTGATCATGGAGGGTGATGACTTGTTCTACACTAGTTCCATCAGTGGATAATTGTGTACTGTTTAATAGGGTAGAATGGATTTATCGTTTATCTTTGTAGTTGTTGCTTTTATGTAGACAGTTTTTGCATGTGTCCATTGCAATCATGTGCTTATGGTTTTATATTTGAATTTTTTTTTTGACACATAGGCTTTCAAGGAACCGCGTAAGTCTGTCAATACTTGTTTTAAAATAAGAAAATCTATTTTATCCTTCATATAAGGTTGTTTTCAATATAAGTTTTGTTTTGTTAAAATGTTGGACAACATTTTTATTGAATGACACATATGACACAATATATTGAGATGTCGTTTCAATTACAGTATAACTCATTCTATTCTATACTCTGCTATCTCACTCACTCACTCTCACTCACTCACGCACTCACTCACTCACTCACTCTCACTCACTCACTCGTCCTTCCTGGTTCGTATACATCCTCGCTTACCCTCAAAAGATTTTGTAATATCATCGCAACCCGTTGGCTTAAGGAGCATGGTCCAATTTAGTTTTAATCTTGATGGAATGACCCGAACCCTCGTCTACTGAACCCAATTTGTACAAAACTCCTGAAGGGGGGGACTCCCCCCCCCGTGATTTTCGTTCACTAACATCAGATACTTATAAATTTGGTACCAAGGATAGCGTAGAGTTTCTTCTTTCCATTGGTACCAAAATACGTACCAACTTACCAACTTCCCCATTATGACGTCAACATAATGTTGATGAAAGTACGAAAATACCGAATATAGGCTGGAAAATTTATACTTTTAGCGACTCAAACACCTTATTATAGCACTAAAATGCTCTCAATATAAAAATAGTCGAGTAGAGTCAAAAACCGCGTGAAAATCTGATATTCCTAACCTTTTTGACGAAAAATTGAATTTTCCCCTATGTGTGTCTATGAATTGGCAATTTTGCTGACATGCGAACTTTATGACGTCATTGGTACGTAATGCTAGGAATGTTGGTACTCATTTTGGTATCAATAAAAAGAGGAGGACAATAGCTATCTATTGGTACCAAAATCAAGTGTCTGTGATATTCCTGTGTTGTGTTAGGCATATTGGTACTTCTCTCCCGAAGGGGGTGGTTGCCACCCCCTATCCATCACTTTGGAATCACCCTGTGTTTTACATATGCCACGGTGGGTGTTTGTTTTGGGATGAAAAGGAGCGGAAAATGTCAATTGACAATTACATTAAATAATTTCAGGCACCAAAACATGGTTTTAGCAAGCCCCGAAAAAAACCCTGAAGGGGTGGTGGTACCCCCCCCCCCTCGGTAGACGAGGGTTAACCTCAATTCCACATCTTTATAAAGGTCTTGCGATAGGTCAATCCGTTATGATGTAACATAAGTGATTTCGCAAGCCATATAGAATACTGTGTAAATATAATATTGAGTCACTTTATCGGATAATAAATCCAAACCAAGTTCGTTTGAGCACTTAGATTCCACTAAGTAAATGAGAAAAAAAATAAAAGTTATGAACCACTTTTGGTTAAATCTGCATGAAGGCTTGGGGATTGTGGAAGAGGCATAAATAGTGATCTTGTCTTTGTCAAAGACTGTGTTTTACAAAGTCGGTTTTACAAAGTCAAAGTCCAGAGAGTTGGTCAATCTAGCTGTGTGTACATTGTACGTGTCATGCAAACCATGCTTGACCGCCCCCACAAACACGGTTCCCTGCATATAATTATGACAGCAATCAATACTCCCATTGCAAGCTATTGCATTTCCTAGTTCAAACTTGGTTCCACTGCTGGAAAATAGCCATGCATATTTGCTATGTCACC
Organism: Ophioderma brevispina; assembly: GCA_023653785.1. NCBI lineage: Eukaryota > Metazoa > Echinodermata > Ophiuroidea > Amphilepidida > Ophiodermatidae > Ophioderma > Ophioderma brevispina. The sequence goes on from JAMKCH010003106.1 coordinate 30,124, forward strand.
TTATTAAAATTATATGTTACCTTGCAATGATGACACTGTGGGTTCAGGAATGATCTAAGTAATACCGACACACATAGTAGATCTCACTAGTCACATTATATCGCGCATAATCTACCATTATTTAGGAGTACTTTTTCAACCCTCAATTTCCGGGATTGACTCATGGTGCATAAAAACAACACAAACACTGAACAACGGAAAGTCTTATTTAAATCCTGTTTTCAGCTTCCGATAGCCGAGACCATACCGGATTTTCCCATTATCATTGCGAATATAATTTTTACCACCTGAGGTCTAAAAAAGTCTCTCGAACGTCATGAACACGCAATACAGAATTTCAAAATCTCCCCAAGCTGTATCGCAAATATGACGTCACCATTCAGTAATGAGAGTAATGAGCGGCGCTCTTCATTTGTAAAATGTATTGAAAGAAGTGTGTACGTGTGAAGGTACCCAGTGGTTTATCTTTCTATGAAGTAATACATTTAAGAGTTCTGTAACACATACTAATATCGATCAGGTACTGGTTATAATAAGTATAGTATTTGTATATCCCAGAATTAAAAGTGCATTTTGTTGATTCCAGCCATGTTCTTGTTTTTACCCATTGGTTTACTAGATACTCCTTGAGAAAAGCTTTTCACTAAATTTTAGTTGATTTCCGATCTTGCATTTTTGCGTTCTGAGTAATTGCTTGTTTCCCACTGTCCCATAGCCCACTGTAATTAGAGTCCCATAGGCCACTTTGTTAATTAAAAAAAAAAAAACTGTTTTTAACAGGCCGAATGCCCTTATTTTTCAGTTGTTTGCAACATTTTTTTTCTTTTTTTTTTAGTTTTTTCCCAAAAATCTTGTAAAATCAGCCCGTTTTTTAGCTCAAATTTACCTGTGCCTGTTTTTTGTTTTGTTTTAAATGTTTAAATTGCGTGTTAAACATTTTTCCTTTTCTGCTTGGATTTAACGTATATGCGGTATTTTCGTTCGTCCATGATCGTTTAAAAAAAAAATTTTATGTGGTGACGTCAGTGGGGTATGCTTCAGTTCAGCACGTGCAATGAACTTTTGGTGGGCGGATCGGCCGGCGTAAACAAACCAGATGGCACCACTACGAACGAAAGAACCATCGCTTATAGACTTACTTTTTTCATTTTCCGTGCAGGTTCCGTTCATTATCTTCTTTAGAAGTATTGCTTTTCCACTGCCCGATGAGTGCCTGTATCATCCGGTTGACTTCTTTAGCATTAGGCATATCGACAGAGCCATGGTTTAAATCCGATGTCAAAACTATTTTTGCTTTGGACCGGTCTATAATTACTAGCATAACCAGTGCTAGTTTAACCCCCGTCTACCGATGGGGGGGGGGGTGGTGGTTACCACCCCCTCCCTTCAGGTTTTTCCCCTGCTGGCTAAAACCCCCTTTTTGTGCCAAATATTTAATTTAAATTGTCAATTGACATGTTCCGCTTCCCCTTTTAATTAAAACAACCATCCACGGGTATAGGAAGGATACAGGGTGACCCCAAAGTGATGGATAGGGGGGGGTGGTAACCACCCCCCTTCGGAGAGAAGTACCCACATGCCTACACGAAACACAGGAACATCACAGACACTTGATTTTGGTACCCATAATATCTATGGGTCCTCCTCTTCCTTTGATACCAAAATGAGTACCAACGTGGCTTAGCATTACCGTCACAATGACGATCAGAAATTTTGCATGTCAGCAAACTGCCATTTCCATAGACACACACAGTTAAAAATTTCAATTTGTTTCGGCCAAAAAGGTTAGGAAAAATCAGATTCATGCGGTTTTTGACTCTACTTGATGGAAATGCCTCGTTTTATATAATGAACAGCATTTTAGAAGCTATAATAAGGTGTTTGAGGTCGCTAAAATGCAAAATATCAAGTTTCCACCCTATATTCAGTATTTCGTACTTTCTCACATATGACGTCATGGTGACGTCATAATGGGGGATGTTAGTACTTATTGGTTTGGTACCAATAAAAAGAAGGAAACTCTAAGTATCATGTGGTACCAAATTTAAGGAATCGGGTGTTCAGTAACGAAAATAACAGGGGGATGCGTAAACACCCCCCCCCCCCATCGGGAGTTTTGTTACAAAAATGGCTCAGGTAGGCGAGGTTAAACTTATATCGAAATTATATTCTCAACCAAAAATTTTAGAATACCTATTACAAATTAACAAAAGCCTAAAGCACGTAAAGAAAGCAAAATAATTGTAAAACTACTGTTGAATATGTTGTTTATTGAGCATTGCGTAGTTCATTTACAATTCTTAAACGGGAGCAACCGTGACCCATCAGCTCTCAAATTTACGGTGTTTGCGGCAATTCGTGCGCGGCATGTTTCTTACTGCTGTCGTTGTCCGGTATTTTTTAGACGTCATCCACCTATTTTGGTGGATGACGGTGAGCGGCAATGCGGAAACGTTGAACGTTTTCGTGACCAGTCATTTTTCTGAAGGCCGTCACCCGGCATGCGCGTATTTTCGGTATTTACCGCAAATTACTGACGCAGGAGAGAAACACGCAGAAAGGGGTCACAGACCGGCCAAACAGGGTGGCATGCCAGTGTGAATAAAACTCTGGTGTGTGCTTTCGTGGTCAACGCCATTTCTGCGATCGTCTGATGAATTAATGTAGGTGAGGGCTTAATGTATTACAAAAGCTTTATAACCCATGCAAAAACCATATGAACAAGGTACGCGCATCTGCTCTGCCCAGCTTACACACACCCTTTTAACACGGGGCAATCAATGCATCAATCAACTGGTCTGGAGATTTGACCTCCATATTGGCAAGAGAAAACAGTATTCGCACTCCCTCGCCCGGTACAATGTAGCTCAAAGTTCAGCTTTCCCAGTTTGGGATCTTCAAAAAGTGACGCGGATATGAGAAATTATGGCCTTTTCCAATTCAGATACAGAAATTTCAAGTTTGTCGGATTCAATGGGGGATCAATGCAGTTCAAGTACAAGTTTCGGGAATTGTGCAGTAAATCTGTCACTACTTATTTGTGTTAAATGCTTTTCCAGCCCCTCGGTCTGGATATATTTCTTCAGTTTTCCCTCTTCTAATGTATGACACTAGGTCATGGGGTGAGAGGAAAGTATGGCCATTTCAAAATAAAATTAGAGTTTTTTCTCATCCCGGTTGCACTACCAGTCCAGGAATGACCGGCAACAAGGAATGCAGCACTGTGCTAGAGGGGTGTTATACATGTAGGAATGATAGGAATACTTCATGAGGCTATAGCTGGTATTTGGTACGCATTATGTCAGGAAAACATATTATATATTAATTATCCATATAATTTATCTTTCATTACAGGAATAAACATATATTTATGAGGCAAGATAAAGTTGATTTTTAAGTGTCTATAGGCCTATATTTACACTGGAGTTAGGACATGCTTATGTTTATGGACATAATAAGCTATTCTGAAACTCCTCAAAAAAGTATATGCTACACATTAGAAAAAATCTTAAGAAATATTTATGTATAATTATTTTAAAAAGATTATGTCACAGCTGTGTTTGCTGAATCGTTTTAACATAGGTCTAGTTAGTAATAATATTTTAGAGTTGAGTTGGTTTTCAAGTTTTACCCTAAAATTTTACTTTTTTGTTAACATGATTTTATTTAAACAAACTTACCTGTATAAATTTACTTTAGTACAATATTCACTTGGAAAAATATCAATCCATTTGTTGTGCTAAAGTGAAAATTAAATTTTAATCCCCAATTGATGATCTGCCAGAGTGGGTACCTTAGGGGTTTTGATAATTTGAGATTTACTGGGAATTATTCTACTACACATATACAAATAGGTAATATGTACACTAATGCCACAAATTCCTCATTAATGATATAAAATAAGAGAACTCACTTATTTATATAACTGAAAGAATTGTTTTCAGTCTAGATTGATTGTATATTCGTCACATCATGTACATGAACCCTGTATCTCCATGGAAGAGCCCAAAACTCCACGTTGAAAACACCCACGTATCCTTGAGCGTGGTGGGTCATCACTGACTGGCAAAAGTGTGCAGTATTTCTGCGTGTATAGGCTGCACTTGTTCATATGTATTAAGTTTGAAAAATCTAGAGGGCGCACTATTTTCAAATGTGCCAGCGTTATTTAATTTAGTGTCAACAAAGATAGCTTGATCTTCAGAAAAAGTTAAGTCTTTACACCCATTTTCACAAGCATGCGTGGAAAATACACAGATCTACATACGATCCACAGGATGGCACGTGAATAAACCACTTGGGCGGTCCTATGTCACTGGGGAGATTGCGTAAAGTAAGGCAAAGATTTCAAAAATCGGGGAAAGTCACCTGAAGTTACCGAATGGGAAGAACGTGGCAAAACTTTGGAAACTTGTGGAACTTAAGGTATTTTTGCGGACTCGGTAATTTTCAGTCTACTTTATGCATCCCAGTGACATGGGCCTGATGAGCAATGTGGAAGTGTTCATTTATCTGCATTGCTATGCTAAATTTAAAAACCACAATTTTTGCACGCATTGTGTGCACCGAGGGCCCTAGGGAAAACATAAAAGACCGTGAAATTTTCCAAAAAGTCAAAATCGCAAACATTTTTATATCGTTCTCCATCACATTAATCAATTACAAAACGATAGCGTTTACGTTTCGGTTAGAAGTTAGCTTGAACCTATTTTCTTATAAGGAAAAACACAATAGCATTCTGCAGGTTAAAAGCGCCCGGATCAGGATCTATAGCGTATTTCTTCAAAAATAAGTAAACACCAATCTTAAAATCACTTTCAGATGATGCAGACAAAAAAGATGGTATTGTTATAGTGGGAATTTGTTAAATCAAAGTTTAACAACTGACATTTCAGAAGAAAAAGAAGGGCGTGGCACCTGTAATTAAAAAAAGAACAGCCCGTCCGTCCACACACATGTGTTTAATCGTGACGGGGATTTTATTGGAATGTTACACCTTCTGGATCCAATAATATCTTTAAACCTGTATTATGTGATATGTCGCATAAAACGGACCAGATCAGAACTTAGCTCAACAGAACTGTCACCAGGAACATCGTCTAAGAGTGAAAAAAATCTCGGAAATAGACCCGGTGATCACGACCAGTACCGCCATGCGGCGCACACGACTAAATCATCGCTCCATTGAAATACACGTAAAATACCACATCGCGCCCGTTGATTTGCACCCAGCGTGACCAATATTGAATATTATGATTCATTTCCATATAGATCACACTAACAACTTCGAATAAGTTTCATTTTGATATCATTCTAGTTAGAGATTTTAAGAACAAGGGGGCATTGAACAGCGCCACCACTATTTTGAGCGGACGTGTAGGCCTCATAGCCGCTTCGACCAGGCCGGAGTCGAGGGCCGCGTTTCTACACCGACTCGAATTTCCAAATTTTGTGATAATCTCGCGATGGTCAAGCTATACCTTTCCACTTGTATTATAATATAACATCCCACTAGGAACCGTTCCAAAAGGACTGCAAAATTCTCAAACAGTTTGTCATTTTACCGGAAATACCTACAATTCCCCCAAACGTGGAGTGATTAGGTGTGCGCCTTCGAACACACTTGATAACATTGCTTTGATTTTTTTCTTGATTTTTTGACAAATATGGACCTTTTTAAGAAAAGGTGTCATTTTTTGCTTCCCACGACACATGAAAGGGAAGGTATGGGTCTCAAGTAAAGGATATATATTCTACAATATCCCATTTTTCGCATTTTGGCGCCTTACTGCGTTTTACACAAAGAAATACAGCTGTTAAAACACGTTTTTGTGGAACTAAGTATGATTTGTGAGATTCAAATCTTTGAATTATCTTCAAGAAAATGTAAATAATACACGAACCACATCACTTAAGTAATGCATATGCTTATTTCCACTGGACACCCCCCCCCCCGCATCGGCTGTCACTATAGCGGTGTATGACAGGATTGCCGTGCAAATAATAAGGGGTAGGGGTGGGAGCGAACTAGAATTTTGGCATCTTTGATGAGATCTGTTTTTACTTCTTTTTTCTGAAATATTCATATAAAGTCAAGAAAACCTACCATGTTGTTTTCTTTTGAAAATTACCTCTAGGGATTTGGGGTGGAGTTATTAAATGCAATGTTAAAAACTCGACGCACGCTTTTTGGTCAAAAAGGAAGGGAAACGCGGTTTTGAAATCTCGCTTCCCTTAAAACAGAAACAAAGCGACTTGGACTGGATAACTCGTATTGCAATTAGCCTTTTTAGTCTAAAACACACCCACGCATTTTCTGGATTTCATTGTACTTCTTTGATTTCGCGAGCTATCAACAATCCATATCTCAAATCAGGATTTGGAGAGACAAAGTGCAGTCCATAGCGAAAAACCACAGTATAAATCGACCATTTTCATGAGCACCTTGTCTTCAAGCGATTCTTTGTTAAATCGTTAAAATTTGGATTTGTCAAATTGCGATTTGGTCAAATATAGATGTCAATGAAAATACTAAAAAAATTAAATAAAATATGAGGTCTTGCAGACTCGAAATCGCAAAAATTCACCCACCCAGTCGGTTTAGAAGGGCGCACACCACTAAATTAATTCGCTCCATGAAATACACGTAAAAGTACAACATCGCGCCCGCTGATTTGCACCCCCGCGTGACAATATTTGAATATTAGGAATTCATTTCCCTATAGATCACAACTTAAACTTTCGAATACGGTTTAA
>JAMKCH010003107.1:0-37192 GCA_023653785.1 Ophioderma brevispina
AATGCAGCAGCGCTACCAGAAACTTACTAACAGAATGAAAAAGCTTGCCTGATCTTTATACAGTGAAGGAGATCTTTCATATGCCAAGAAGTGTTCAGAAAAGATTTTAGTAATTTCTTTACTTTTTGGCAAATGAAAGCCATTGAGCTACCAAGTAAAGCCTGTAGAAAAATGAATAAAAGGATTTTTTCCTTCTGATTGTGCCATTATGTATAGACGTTAAGATTATGTTCTTTTATATTTTGAAAATTGATCAAGAAGTTTGAATCACCAATATTTAAATAGAATATATTCATCAGTTGGAGTCACGTGTCTTTAAATGGCAACTTAATAATCATGTTCTTTGATATATAAGCATGGACACCAGAACAAATTTCAACAAACTCATTTCAAAGAAAGTCATCTCAAAATGGGAAGCATATTGGTTTTATGCAAATAAGGGCCTAAACCACTCATCTCATATTGCTATTAGTGTTCTCTTGAGTTCGTAGATCCCAAAAACGGGGTAGAGACACCAACATTAAATCTCTCCGACCCTCGAATCTTGAGTTATGGGCAAACGTACTTTGAAATGGCGGCCATTTTGAATTTATGCAAAAATTAGACATATTTCTGTAACCCGGATTTTCTCGGACTTTTAGTATGTCATTTGGGGTACTTAAAGAAATGCATTGTGAAAAAACTTGATGCAATTATTAGTTCCAGGTTACACCCAAAAACATATTTCCGGCCTACATTGCGGAGTAGTATGTGGTTACACCAGCTCGCAGACGTGCGCAGTATAATCTATGGACCAAATTTTGCTCTTTAGATATTTGTGGCATATTTCACATTTTTTTATTAAGAGTATGTGAATGAGGGGTTTGATGCTAGCCCAATTTGAATTTGTAATGATTTTCCGGAAAAAATGATAAAAAAATGCCAAACCGGAGCCCAAGTGTAGCGCCCTCATTTGGTCTTATATCAAAATGGACATGCAGTAACTCGGGGTAGATTAAGTGGCAAGCGGTGTGTCTACTCCGGTACTGTATACACCCAATCTCCTTCTCTCACACTAGTGGGCAAATACAGGGTAGCCATTGGGTTAGGTACTGTAGAGTAGATACATCACTCTACCGTACACAAATAATTGTTTGTATTTGCAAGCCTTATCTTGCAGCTACTTCATGCAACTAGCCCGGTGTGTAATGAGCAGTAGCTACCATGGTAGAAAACGTGTAGTTGCGTATGGGCCTTGTTTGCTCGATCCACAAGTATTGGTAATGGCTTTGTGGTGGTTGTCCAGGATTTATTCAGGGCCTTGTTTTAAAAGTTGTGCTGATCCGGCGGCCGCGTGTACCAAGATACGGACGCTCCTAAAACTTGGCCCGCTATTTGAGGCTGGGGCGGCGGATTGGGAACAGTCAGGGGTTACACCCTACTATTTTCGAAAATGGAATGCGAGGTATGTACCTTGTACAGTGTGACTCTGATGATACACGGGGGGGGGGTGAAACGACGGCTTAACGTCCTACGAAGGACGGGATGCTTTCATGATCCATTGCCCAATTCCAAGTTGAACCATGGAGGAGAGCGGTATTATGTATTTAATCAATAGCTGTGGTATAGATCAAATCCAGAATATATACACAATAAAATCCCAGGCAGTGCACGACCCCACGGGATTTGAAACCGGGAATTGTGATTGGTAATTGCGCCAGAGGCAGAAGCACCCTAACCGCTAGGCCAAGCTCTCCCACGTATCGGGCTACTACCTGCTGAGTAAGAAACAGCCGTGAAAGTTGCTGTAACTCACTCATTGACCTTACTATGCTTCCTCTGACAGCATTCTCTTTGTTTACGTCCACCCACACACATAACTACATCAAACATGGTGTTGTTGTGACTACTTTTCACTTCAAGACATTTATCACCAAAAGAGCCAGTGGCGGCGCCCAATTTTTTCCCTGCCAGGTTCCTCCCCCCCAGCCAGAGAAAAACGCCCAGATTTGTCAAAAAAAAAAAAAGCAGCCAATTGTGGGCCAAAAGTTGATTGAAAAATCTCCAAAACTTGGATATTTCCCACAGAATTCACTTTTGTCCCCCTCCCTGTTTCCCCCAGAAAAATGAAGTCTGACGCCGCCACTGCAAAAGCGAGGCCCTGTAACTAGGACTAACCTGTGCACACAACTGTGAGTTGTTGTATTCTCTCCATCTTCTGCAATGCTCTATTTTGTATCAGCTGCTTTCTCCATTTCCTCCACACCAGATCTGTACTGCCAATATGCAGCCTACAATCAAAACAAGGAAAAACTTGGAATAGAATTTTTAAGGTTGGTTGGATGTCAAACTTGTAAGTCAGTGTTTTTGAGATGACTTGCACAGTAACCACAGGTCATTTGGAATTTTTTTGAAAAAGGTTAAATTGAAAAAAAAAAGTGATAAAGTTTGAACTTCTAATTTGTCCCGGAGCACACAAGGTTGTAAATCTTTATAGCCCTAGCAAACAGAAAATTGGTTTTGTTCTGGAAACCACTCTAACCAGATTGATTCCCCATTTACATTTCCAAGAATTTCATGGTCTGTAATTAAGGTGGCCGCTTCACAGATATTATTTTGTTATATGACAAATTAGCTCATGAGTTTCATTAACAGGAAAATATCCAGATGCAAAACTATACAGCATCTGAAGACAACATGGTCTTTCACACTACCAGTAAAATTTATCGTAAGCCAATAAGCGTCATAACACATTGCTGCAAAGCGTCAAAATTTCACAATGCGTTGCCAAAATTTCACAATGCGTTGCCAAAATTTCACAATGCGTTGCCAAAATTTGACTGAATTTCTGTGATATATTTTTCTGCAAGAATTACAGAAGGCACATAGGGATTACTCTGGTCGTATGTTGTATGTCTGTGTGTGTATGTGTGCCTGTGGTCAAAATGTTAACCCTTAATATATTGCATACTGTATGAGCTCCGTAAGGGCTACGATGATGTAACTTGGTGGTAAGGAGGGGGCGGGGTGGGGCGACATGTTGGTGACCTCATGTGACCTTGGTGGCCCCATTCACGAACCGTGATGGCAGACGACACTCGTGGCCGGGGGACCGTGATGCATTTTTTTAAAGTTAAAACTTGCAAGACCCTTGGCAGGAAGAGAATGGGGTCAAAGGTCATGACCTCTCACCACAATCGGAATTCATCACATATGAACCTTGGTCCAGGGTTCCTCTGATCAAATTTGGCTGCAATTGGCCCAAAGCGTTTGTCCAGGAGATACAAAAAATATGGCGGTCCTTGGACCGCTATTACCACATGCCGTCACAGTTTGTGAATGATAGGCCTCATATGACCTTTGACCTTGATATTTGACCTTTGTCCTCATAAAGAAATGAGGGTTTCCTGATATGTGACCTTTGACCTCATAAACAACTGAGGGTTTCCATGTAGTGTCCTTAAACCAAGTTTGGTTCCAATTGAACTTTTCAATTGAGGTCAATTTGACATTTTCAGGCAAGAACTGCCAAATTCCAGTTTTCTTCAAAATTTGTATAAGTCTTACAACTTGACCTCACATGACCTTTGACCTTGGTATGTGACCTTTGGCCAGTGGTTCTTCTGATCAAGTGTTTGTCCAGGAGATACAAAAAAACCAAGCAACCTAACCAACAACCTAACAAAATGGAACACACAGACAGACATACACACACTGAAGGAATCTGCTGTTGCAAAATACCCCATGCTTTTTTTAGGCCAGGGAATAAAAATAGACCCACAATGCACTGCAAAGTATCTGAAGTGTTGGGAGCCTTCACAACATGTTACAAGCCTTCATAACACGTTGTGGACCTTCACAATGCATTGTGGAATCTAACAAAGTGTTGTGAATTTTGCAACATGTTGTGAAGGCTCGCAACGCATTGTCAGGTACTTTGCAACATTTGTCGGTCTATTTTTTTATAAACGTCACACAACTTCACTATTCTGATTGGCTGACACCACAGCACGTCATGAAATCTCGGCAACGCATTGTGGATTGCAATAATGCTTTATGATCCACCATTTTGATTAAGTACCATCACATGACTCTAATCCTCCTTGGCTTATGCTTGTCAAAACTTCAACATAAACTCCTCACTGGAAAATAACCCATTTTACAGTTACTTACCATGTGCATTGCTGTGCTGTGCATAGCGACAAGTCTACACCACAGTGTTGCATACTTCTTTGCCAATCTGTCTCTTCTAACTCTCAGATGTCTCTCTACCAGCACTTCATGATACCAACATTTTAGAATACTCTTGCTACAAATACAACACAAAAGTGACAAAAAACATCACTATCATCATTATGGAAGAACTCGGCAAAATAATGGTACCAACAGATCTGCTTTGTTGAGAAAGACTACACGGGTTTTATGAATGCTACTTTTATTCTCTTAGAGTAGGCTATAAAAATGCAGTTAAGGTAGGTAGGTAGGTTAACCAAAGTTTTAAATCTGGTTTTGTCCTTCACAGGGGTGGCCGGATTCAGCTCACATTCACAGCAATATACTGTTGTGTGTGGATTTATTGGAGCAAAAGATAATTGACCAGATGCCCTTCCTGACGTCAATGTGCTGGATGGCCACCATTAGCTCTCCAGAGCCAATGCCCTTTTAGGTCGATCTTTTTAGTTCTACCAGGGTAGCTAGCTACCCTCCTCATCAAATTTCCTTAGAAACCCGATGGGGGTGATAGTTTAGCCACCCACAACCCGGCCCTGGGACGGTAGTTCTGTTACCAGGATAACCAGTAGCAGCTCTCAAAGGAAACCTGTTAGCACGGGGCACAAAACAGGATTTAAACTTTGGTTTTACTAGTCAGGCATGCTGGTATAAGAAATAATCACTTGAAATACAAACAAAACGCCAGTGCCAAACTACTCACTACAATCTATTTTGGTGGTACGTATCGGCAAATTCTCATGTCCTTGTTTCATGCTGCCTCTCAGCCGCCGTCTCCTTACATTTCCTTCCATTTCTTCACTGTTTTCTTGCAAGAACTTGCTCAAGATGCCTTGTTGCCTGTCTTATTTGATGGACCTTCTTCCAACTGACGAAAATATTTTGTAACAATGGTCCTGTGTTGAAATACCAACATCTTCATTTATTACCACCTCATTTAATCATCTAAATTTTGAAGCTTGTAGTAAGTACCCTAAAATCCTCCCTAATTTAGAACAAAACTTTATTATACGCTCCGTGTATGTTTTAAATGTATAGGTTTTTTCTTATAAGGTAGGTTATTTCTGACGTTAGATGTATTATTATTATTTACTATGATTATTTTTATTCACATTGGCCCCTGGGCCACATGGAAGAACAGAGGATGATTTTGGTATATCCACTGAATAGTGTAACCACCCCCGGGCTTAAAGAAAAAAAAAAAAAAAAAATAAATAAAAACAAACAAAAACAGAATCTGTAACCTAGAATTTATCTCGGTTCTCGGCTTTCGCGCTCGCTATATCAAAGAAGATAAGCTGTGGCCGCCCCATGACCTTTGACCCTGGCATGGCTTACCTTTTGATCGCACTCCAACATATGAGGGTCGCATGGTGCAACCTATGCAAAAGTTTGGTTCCAATTGAACTTCAAGTTTTGCAATTTAGATCAATTTTTACATTTTTAAGAGCCCATTTTTCAGACTTTACCTCACATGACCAACTTTCACATGACCTTTGACCTCATCAACATATGAGGGATCCCATTGTGGGCCCTAGGACAGAAGTTTGTTCCAATTGAAGTTAAACTTTTCAATTGGGTCAATTTAAAAAAAACTTTAAACAATTTTTGACACACCATCCACACAAACAACCACATACACACATCCACCCATACATACACAAAAACGCACAACGGATGCTAATGTTCCTGCCAGTATAGCTGGCGGCCCCCAATAATACCATAACACCTTTTGAGAAAATGGAATTTGGTTTAGTTCTCCGCTTCGCCTTTCACACTCACTATATTGAAAGAACATCTGTAGTCCGCCCATTAGAATATGTAAATGAGGCTAATTAATATATATGTTTAACCGTCACAATTTTGGTCAAGGTCACTTTTTGTCAAAAATGTTGATGAGAAACAATATTCATATATAACATCATACAGACCTTAATACAACCGACGCTAGGTGTGGTCCTTCATGCCAGTTACACTAACGGCCTTCAAATCATTTGGGAAAAGTACAAGCAATTTCTGCATTGGACATTTTGTTCTGAACGTCTCGTATGCATCTAAGGTCAAAATACCTTCAAACACTAATACCGAGGCCGTGTGCACAAATGATCTGAATTTTTAATATAACAGATTTTATGATTTGTCATTGGTTCAAGAATTTGGTATGTCCCAACAACTTTAACATAAAATCACACTCAATATTTAAGATTACATGTATACTTATTATACAACGATAAATGTCCCATTAATCTCCACAAAAGCATTGCAGTTCAACGATGATATGGTCCTCACTCGAGACTTCAAAATGACAGCGCACAGTTCATACAAATTCCTCAGGCCTTATTCCAAGGGAATCTCTCAGTCCTGAAGTAATCTTGTCCAGGCAGTTCAAGACGACATGGTTAAATAAGTCCCTCGACGATAATACCTCCACAGTATATCAGTCCAAGATATCTACCCACACCTACGTTTCTATCTGTCTGCACAAGTTTGGAATCCTATTTTGATTCCCAGCACTTTCGGCTTCAAAGATACAGTAGAATAATTACAGCCACTCTGCTCACTGGAATTATTTTAAATCCTGGCACTAGGTATTGTGTCTGCTCCTTAATGCGATAAAACTAAGCTATCTTCTAGCTACTACTGTTTATAATACTAATACTATGGATGCTGGCAGAGTCCTTCCAGTGATATTATTTAACTACTCACATCATAGATTCCCCTTTCTAACAATAATCATTACAATCATTCTTAGGTCATAACCCATACTTAAACTAGCTTACTCATCGAATTCATCACCCGAATTAATCACTTCATATATATAACTTTGTGGGGAATCCTAGGTGCCTGCAATGTTTGGATCTCAAAACAATAAACAAGCTGACTCAGTTACTAGTTTACATCTTGGGGGAATTCCCCCACTTCCCTTATGTGCAATCTAAACAGTGCACTGAGCAAAACAACCTAGGGTATTCCCCTTGCTCTCTTTTTATAGTAACAAAGTTCTTTTCCCGTGAGAACTCTTTTCTCAAATAAAATTGAGAAAATAAATATTTTAATCCAATTTGCGGGTAAATAACCATTTACCTGTTGTACATGCAATTGCACTTGCCAAATCTCTGTTTCGCCATCGATCCCGTCCACGGCTCAAAGCTTGCGAAGCCTAGAAACTCTTAACTCTTGCCCGATTCTGAGCATCACCCAACTGTTGGTTGAGATGTTGTACATGTTGGTACCTCATGTTCCAGTGATGAAAGGCTTTCTTTCGTACAGTAGCTGCTTGCTGAGACTTGGCTTGCATCTAAGATGCAATTTGAGTGTATTTCTTTTGAGAGACTTTGTACCAGTTTTGTATGGCTACTCTGTGAAAAAATTAGCAGGTCCTAAACATAAACTAAAGAACCAAATCAAACAATAAACATAAAATTACGGGTTTTAATATCTGGGCTATAGTGTTGCTTAAGAAACAAACAAAAAACAAAACAAAATGAAATTAGCACACATTACACATCCTGCATGTAGTATTATCACTGCATATGACTTTTCCATATCGCTAGTTGCATCTAATGACAGTTGTAATCCTCAGGGGTTGCATGATCGTCTTAGCCAATGATATAAACTTTAATTATTGTGCGTATGAGACTTAGGGACCCAAGATTGTGTGACACAACCGGGTATTTTTGTTTTTTTTTTTTTAATTGCTTCCGATAAATTATGCTATTTTTTAATACCACACGATATTCCATTATGTACTAATCAAACATTCCATGCACAAAGACATACTGCAGGGAGTTTGGCTCCTGAAAAAAAAACAGTCAGGCTCTCGATTTATTTTTAAATCACAATGACCGTTGTTGACGTCGACTGGAGACCTCATCTAGAGTAGATTTCAATTATGTGAGACTCCTACATAAATCCATAGGGATGATGGTTCAATACCCGGCCATGTGAAACTCGCCTTTGTTGCCATCACAAACCTATTGTGGCCATGGTACAAATTTACTTACAGAATCGCTTACTGGAAAAACTGATGCATTCAGTTACAATGGTCTGTTAATGATAAAAGGACTTGTCAAAATCCGCTTTGTGCTACGCTCTTATACAAGTTTGAAGTTTTGGCCCACTTTTTATGCCAAAATACAAACTTTAGTGTGTTATTTGTGCATTGATATAAGAATGCAATTTCTCCAGTACTGTGATAAAGAATGATATTTGTATTGTCAAAGATAAGTTATGTTCAAATAACAACATTTACTGAAATATTTGCTGTTGTTTTCATCCTGATACCTTAACTGAAACATCCACCTATCTTAATGAAAACAATGTATTTTATGTCAACATTTGTTTACTAGCTATATTCTATAATTGTATGAGTACCATAAGCCTTTTCTAACCTGTGGCCAATTAAAATATTTCCTCTTACCTCTCACAGTGAATGGACATCACCTAAAAACTTTAATGAGGTCTCACTTATTTTGAAATCTACTAAAACTAGAACCTACTACACCTAATAGGAACACCCACTCATCTTCATTTATTAGACCAAGGACTACCAAATCTGACGTATGCTGTTATTTTTTTCCATATGGACTGTCAAACATTGGAATAATCATTCAAACCATGTGTCTTGGATGTTCCTACGCTCAAAATTGTTAACAGAAAGCGCTGTGAGTTTTCACTTATCCGCCTGTCGAGAATTAATTTCACCAGGTTCCTACCCGTTGGCGTTATGTGCATTTCCATCCGCTTAGCCAGAGTACCAGTCCAGATCCATTTTGAACATATGGAAGTTGTTGACCATCCGTTTAGCAAAGGCTTAAACTTTATGTTGAAGGTGCTTGTTCTGATTTATGTCATTGTGTGCTCTACTAAATCTGAGAGCCTGCACTTGCATCTACGCCCCAATCAAGTACATGGGACACAACGTTGTGGTTTTTGATGTAAAGCAATAATGCTATCCAGAGCCCTATTCAATACCATGCTATATTGATGGTTAACCATTAAACATGGTTTTTTGTTTTTGTTAATATCTTAATTTGGGAAGAAATCATTTGATGGCCTCAAATTTCAGGGCGACAATGAGAAAAATACAGCCTGTCACCTGATATCAAAATCAATCCTACTTCCGGGTAAATGGGTAACTTAAGAATACAATAAGCTAGAAAACGAAGGCATAAGAAATGTGTATTACACATATTTAGACCCAAATTGATAGGAAGACACACATTTGATAACGATCCAACTAAAACACCTACCTTCTCTTTAGAGATTTCTTGTAGTGTACATCTGCAGCCTGTTGTTTCTGCCAGACAGTCCTCCATTTTGTCATGTTTTCTCTGTAAACTTCTCCTCTCCCAATCTTTGTAGAGTTTGCATAAAGATTCATTCCTTTCTTTGCTCCTCTGTGCTTTTGCTCTCCAGTCATGGATTATTGCACGCAGTTTGTCTTTTTCCTTTTTTTGGTCTTGTGATGTAGATTTCCATGCTCTGAAAATCTGTAATTGTTAAATGAAAAATTTTAAAAATACAGCATTCCTTAGAATGCATGAGTTGTCTGCCATTGTGATTGGGATCAAAGGCAGGGCTCCGACAGTGCCATTTTGCTGGTTCCGATCACTGGTTTCTCTCCCATTCACTAGACACGGGATATGAAAGCCTCATGCCACAGCGCACAGATGGTTCATTCTGTAG
This sequence comes from Ophioderma brevispina, assembly GCA_023653785.1. Taxonomy (NCBI): domain Eukaryota; kingdom Metazoa; phylum Echinodermata; class Ophiuroidea; order Amphilepidida; family Ophiodermatidae; genus Ophioderma; species Ophioderma brevispina. The sequence goes on from JAMKCH010003107.1 coordinate 9,898, forward strand.
CAAGAGAAGGCAGTGCTGACAAATTGCCAGCACCGCCTTCCCAGAGAACGCGATTCATGCATAATCGAATGTTAGGAGCAGTCAAATCCAATCAGATCAGAAGTGGTTTTATTACCTGACATCAAAGCATGCAATAAGAAAATAAGCTACGCCTCTATGACGAAATTAAGAGCTAAGAAACAGACGCCCTATTTTAAAATGGCTGCGCCCATCATGAATGCACGTCTGGGAAAGGTGCCCCTTCCGTATATTACTTATTCCTAGTCAAAGGTCACACAGGGTCATCAGAAGTCAACCTGTGCACATCCCATATGAATCTAGTGGTTCTTTTGACCGAGTGTGATATAAATTTGGATGGATTTGAGCACAATACCCCAAGTAATTCTCGCAATTCGCAATACAGTGTGCCACCAGCGGTTACCCTTGCCAGCAAGGGTCGACATTGCCGTCCAAGTCACCATTGAATTAACATGCAAGTGACATTATGATGTTGAAAACAGCTCATCAAAAGATTTTTTGGGATCAACAGAAAGTTTTCCTTTACATCGTATACAGTCTTTAACACTTAACCCCGGCTTTGGGCTACTTCTAGCCCAGATTCGCATCAGTGGTTCCATTGTTTTAGCGCAATGAAGTTGAACATTGCTGAAAGCTAGCGAGACATAACAATTTTGACAGGAGCCTGCTCTAGATATCTAGCCATGTCTCACCTCAAGGCCATTTTTCAATGAAACTGCAACCCGTTATCAGCTGTTCTGCCCACACAAGTTTGACGACGGGGGGTCAGTAATTGCCAATCTAGCGCTAAAGTCCCTGGTGTGCGAGGCCCGGGAATTTGACTAGCATGGGTCCCGGTTAGGGGTTAAGTGTGCATTCGCACGCAATAGGCAAGTAGAATGTGATATGCAAAATGCATATGGGAATTGGCAAATTCTCACTATCAGGAGCCTGAAGGAACATCAAGATGGTGATTTGGAAAGAGACAAGTATGTGCCTTTGTCATTTTTGTTTTCTTATCTGTGCTTAATTTATATTTCGTTTCAAATGCAAGTACCTTTTTCTCAAGAACCAGTTGCCTATGTTTATCAGCTCGACCAGTAAGAGTCCACAGTCTCCAATCTGTGAATATGTCTGCCATCAGTGCCTTCTGCTGTCTATAGGCAAATGTCTTACTCTGTTGACTAGACTTGTATGCATGCTTCCAGTATGCAAAGGCAAAGTTCAGTTGGTGTTTGTCTACTGCATGCTGCACAGTGAACTGGGCCACCTGGAGATGGTGTTGTTTGCTGATGAACTGTTTCCATTGTAGGAAGCACCTGTAGACAACATTTAAAATTTAAAATCAAATACTGCTATGGCAGTCACATGATAAATCATCACTTATTCATGTATACCTCGTATGTATCGGCGTACGCGATTGGTCAATACGCGTCACATGACCATGTATAAATACCCGTTTATGCATGGCTGCCGTGAAGAATGCCGAAAGTGGTAAAAAATCATGCAATTTCAGACTGAATTTGATATGTAATGATTTAATTTTGTAAGTAAAAGTTACTAAAAAAGTACGGTATACATGAATGGGGTTCATTCATAGTATTTTGGGTATGAATGAACCTCTAATTCACATGAACATATTGCTTTGAGTCATTTTTTCATAGGAGATTTATAAACAAATTTACAAATATGTGAGAATACTTAGTTACTCCAGAAATATGAGTTTGTTTGACCAGGCTGGGTCATGCATTTCTTTTAATGTTATGTTCGGAAAGAATTTAGATTGTGCCACCACCCTATGAATTCGGCAGCCTCAACGGAATAAACTGCATGTTGAAGGATGTGGTGGCAGAATACCGACTCCAAGAGCCTTTATTTCTAAAACTATATAAAAATATTGAAAGATAAAACGGCAGAATATATAATTTGAAGTTAACAGCAATTGCAAAGTCTCAGCTTTTGTTTAATGTGGGTGGTTACCGGGTTAGTACATTTTGTGATCCCACTTTGCCCGACCCGACTCAGAATTCAGCAGCCTTTACGGAATAAAATACACACGCACTTTATTCCATCAAGGCTGCTGAATTCTGAGTTGGGTCAGGCAAAGTGGGGGTCACAAAATGTACCAACCCTGGTTACCTGACCAGAGTACACATTTACCCTCCTCAAGCATCACTTACCGACGAAGTAGAGACCGGTCTCCCTTCTCTTGTGACTTCTTCACCTTGTCTACTTCCATTTTCCATCTTTGCAATGATTCTCTTAGTACTCTTCTATTTCTATGTGTGGTAACTGCAGTCTCTGCTTCTTGATACTGATGCTGTGTTTTTGTCCAATCATGCCAAGCTTGTAAGGTCCGATGTAGTTGTTGCATCACAGATTTTCTGTACAGTTCATCCGCAGCAATGACTTTGCTTAGCTGATTTCTCCAATGTTTTAATGCCTGTTTGTGAAAAGTATATTATTGTGTGAAAGGCCCAAAATAATATTTAATCTATTACCTCAAAATATGTACTGTATGCTTATGTAGCTCATGTATGAGTGACCCAGATTTCTAAAATTTATTTATTACAATTTAGAGGACCAAGCCTTCAGAGGTATACCCAACAGTGGTTAACCACTCTACTAGGGGTATCTCTCAAAACTGACCAGGATGGCTTGGAACAATCAGGGGTAACCACCCTACTCTTTTCGAAACTGACTGTGATATACATGTACAACTCTCTGTACATGGGACTGATGCTTCGCATCCCCTCCGAAGGACGAGATATTCTTGTGGTTCATTTTGCCCAAGTCCAAATGAACCATGGGGAGAGCGGAACTCTAGTTTTAATCAAACGTTTTCCTTGTTTCTTTTCAAGTACATAGCCCCACACAACATCAATCTAGTTCAAATCCGAGCTTGATAGGTTTCAAGGTAATGCTCAGAAAACAATGTCCTACCAATAGAGCTGGAAGTTACCATTTAATTTTCTATCCGTGTACGCACACAGTATTTTCATTCGTGTACCAGTGTACACGTTGATAACATTGAAAGACGACTGCCAAATTTCACGCCTCCACAAAAAATGCAATTCTAGCACCATAAATAGTTCGTAATCAATTTTCCTGGCATAAGTATCATCTGAAAGCATAACATGTTTTTAAAATTACATCCCCTAATGTTTTTAATTCAGATTAAGCAGTTGAATATCCCAAACGCCCAAGGAAACAACACACGCTACGGGCACTGCCATATTTTAGAGTTTTGTCAATCACCCTCTGTAATTGCAGAAGCATGTGATTATGCTGAAGGCGTACAAGAACTTGACAAACACAGATTCTCATGTTTTCGTAAAAGTCAGAAATTATTTAAAAGTAGCGGCACTGGAATTTATAACTTTATATTTTGCTGATGGCAGATAATTTGGTGAAAATTAGACTTCAATAAAATAAGTTAGTTGTCTTTGCTTAAGTGTAAATGTGTTGTGACATTTCTAAAAATACAGTGGTCTTTCCACTTGTACACATTCAAATGTGTACATATGCCAGCAACCCTTATCAACAGACTGATTTAAAGCATATACAGACGAGTCTAGTAGGTCATGGGTTCGAATCCTGCAGAGACAACAAGTTGTGTTCTTGGACAAGGCACTTTACATCACCTGCCTCTCTCCATCCAGGAGTATAATGAGTACCAGCATAATTAGGCTGGGAAGGTAAACCAGGGGGTTGACCAGGGGGTAGGACATGCCAACTTAACAGCAACAGGGAATTCAAATCGGCATCAACATCCAGTATAACCTGAGTGCTAGTCTTTTTCAAATACTTAACGGTAGGAGGGCGATCTTACACACATCGGACAAAGACTTGCCTAAAGGCTATCATGAACATTTAAATCTAAATGACCGTTATTGGAAATTACACTGTAATCCACTAACCCCGACAGATTTTGAAGTCAATTGAGATTTATTGAACAAAGGTTTAAGAGGTGATTTTGTAATGTCACTGGGACCGAGGCTGCAATAGAAAACGCACATAAGAATCCCAAATCGAGCAGATCATGTCCTACCCCCTGGGGTTGACTCTAAGAATGTATCGTCTTTTGCTCCTAAAGCCGACAAAAAAGACTAAGTTAGAACACAAAAGTTACGTACTATGGGCATAAACTGTTCTTCCTACCCTAGTTTATACGCAGAACACAAGCCAATTATTTTGGAGATGGCTTGCTTACAGTAACTTACCATGACTTTGCGTCGCCTATGCAACAACTGCTTGCACTGTTCTGCCTGCTCTAACTTGGTATCTGTCCAGGATGCCCACATGGTCAAGCACCTAATATGGTCACATTGAAATTAAAGGGGATGGCCCAATTTAAGTACAAAGTTTTCATCTTGATAGAATAGCCCTCACCCAAAGCCTCATCTGTAAAGTTTTGGCTGGTATTTCATCCGTTTTGATGTGAGAGCTAAGAACATGATTTTGTAAGCCCCATAAAGTACTGTGTAAAATTAATATTGATCGACCAATATGGGGCACATTTTTGCTCATAACTTACAAACCAAACATCCTTCAGCCTTTTAAGATTTCACAGGGTAAATGAGAAAAATATATTTCTTCTGATAAACACATTTTTGACAACTTCCGGTAAAATCTGGGGACGAGGCTTTTAGTGATCGGGCCATGGCCCTATAATGCATTTCCTTAAGTATGACTTCGTGTAGCTGGACAGTGTTGCCAACAAAAATCAGGGTTGCCAAAAATTTCAGCCCAATTTGCTGGGGGAAAAAAGTCCCCCAAATCAATGAAAAGTCACCCAAAATAAAAAGTGCTCAAAATTGAATGTGCCCCCAGCATAACATTTGTACCAGACTGTCAACACTTGACAAATAAGCAAGGTCATTTTCTGGCAAAGTTACTTTATACTACCCAAAAAATTTCAATGGGAGTCCTGAGCTGCCAAGAGAAAAGTTACACGTTGGCAGAACCACTTTTGAGGTTTTTGTAAATGATTTGATTTACAGAAAAAGTGCTTTTCCAGATTAAGTCTATATAGGATTAGGATCAACTAGTCTTATCAAAAATAAAAAAAAATATGCCTTTCTTCATAATTTGAAAAAAAGTGTCTTCTTCAACACGGTTCAAACATACCTTGTTGCTATAACCTTGTTATGGTGAACCTCTGCCCGTCTTAGCTGCCATGCTTTGTGTCTCCACACAGAGAAACATTCCTTCAAGGTCTTCCTCTCAATCTTGGTTCTGAAACATCTCTGTATGTCCTCTCTCTGCTGCTTCAATTGTTTCTCGTGTTGCTTTTCCTGCAGCATGGTATACTGCTGATCCAGATGATTTAAATACTGTGGGAATATTTAAAAAGTAGACACTTTAACTGCCTTGTGTAAATCGAATAAGTTGTACAATTTTTTAGTTTTGTCCATTAAGTTTAGGACTTCCTCATGTTCATTTAACTACATTACACTCCTTTTTGAACTTGGAATAACATCACTGCCTTTTGGCGCAGGCATGACGTGCGACACTCTTGGCACACACATTGTATTTTTGAGGAACATACATACTTCTACCTTCACGATTGACATCACTCAACATCAACACAACATGCTGTCAAAGGCTCCTAAGCAGGATGGATGATTGCAACTGACATGGCAATTTCTATTTATTACCATTTAGAGGAACAAGCTCTCAAGAGCTATACCCAACAGAGCATAAGCGCCTGGAACAGTGCATGGTCTCTGCCCTACTATAATGGAAACTTACTGTGATGGACATCTACAAATATGACTCGCTGAACATGGGGCCAATGGCTTAACATCCCTTCCTAAGGATGATATATTTTCACGATTTTGTGCAAGTCCAAATGAACCTGGCAAGAGCAGAATTTCATTTTTTAATCAATAGTAGTAGTAGTAGTAGTAGTAGTAAATCCAAAGTTTTAAATCCAGTTTTGTCCATGTGAACTGGGGTGGCCGGATACACCTCACACTTGCAGCAACCGCCCTTACTCCCTCCTTCCACTTCGCTGGATTCAATACATCCTCCATCCTCAACCCAACCCTCCTACTCTCCACCTCCACTTGCTTCTTCCAAGTCTTCTTTGGACATCCCCTCCTCCTCAAACCTCCCACCTCGAACTCAAAAGCCCTTCTTAAAGGTGCAACGAGAGATATTGAGGCACACAAATATTGTGTCATAATAGTAATTTTATATAGATTAGACACTCAATAGATTTCTTACCTTGTATTTGGGTACAGAAATGTCTTAAAAGAGAGAGAAAAGGTGATTTTGATTTGGTTATATTATAATGTAATAGGCTGAATTTCGTATTTGCTCCTATACGAAATTAGAAATTTCAAAATTTTTTATTTTTTTTAAAAATAATTCTTACTTTAATCCTTTCAGATGGGGATATTGTTGACGGAAAGCTTTACATCAGGGCAAAAATCAGTACTTTCGATTTTTTTTAGGGACACCTGATATGTGAAATCTCTCGTTGCACCTTTAAAACATGCTCATTCATCCTTCCTCAGCACATGCCAATACCAACATACACTAATCAATAATGCAATCCAGATTTTAGTACCTGATTACCTCCCAGATTAGTGGGACTACCAGGGTTGAACCACAGACCTTCAGCTCCAAAGCAGAATATCCTAACCAGTGGTTATGCCGACTCTAAGCAAGGGACCCTGCAGGGCAATCCTATAACAGAGAGTCTTACTCACTCACATTTTGATCTCTAGCTCCCTAACTATGTTATTCTCAGGCCCCAAACTGGCAAGTAGATAGCCCTGGGGCCCCCTTCATGACACATTGGTAGGAATGACCCCCACATGGCACAGCCTTAAAAAGCTGGTAATACATCTTCAGAATCAAACAGAATCAGCAAGGCTTAGGTAAAGAGACAGAAGTGCAAGTCTAGAATCAACTCCCTAGCCACTGGCAGTACTCCTTCCATAAAATATCCAGTGTGCCACACACACTATCCCATGCTCAAATTGGTCTCACCCATTTTTTGAAGTGTTCATCCAACCTTGGTCACATATTGCCCATAAATGACACTGTCATGCATCACTCTTTATCGTGGCGATCCTGTCAATTGGGGTCCACATCATATATAGGGAAGAAAAATTACTTGGTCCCATCATATTCCCAGCTAGCCGACAATTTTAAATGCTCCATAAGCTTTTCCATTCCACCAAGGTTAAAAAATCGTTGGAATGAGGGCAAGGCTTCGCATTTATGGGGAACTTATGGGTAAAATAACAAGGTGAAGTCAATTTTTTCTGAAAAGTGCTAAAATCATCGCTTTTCGTCAAGGTTTTTGGCTCTAAAAAAAACTCACTAAAAATGCGTCCATTTTTATCGTACTAACTGTATCGACTAGCCCTATAATCCGTCTAGCCAACAAGTTTAAATTTTGGAGAGGAGGGCATTGCAGGCCTTTGATTTATGAGGGAAATTATGGGGGTAAACACAACAGGGTTTCATAGCAAATTCCGGTCCGCCATTTTCTATCGGTAAAAACATTCGATCATATGGTACAAATGGGCTATTCTGATTGTCAAAGTCCGAAAATCTTTACTAGGGAGTAGGGGAGATAACGGAACTAAATTTGTTTTGATTGAGCGAAATGGAACAGCGTCAAGTCCGGCATGGACTAGCGTATCAATGATTGCAGTAACAATAAACGGGAAATAACGCGCTGCATCTGTGCTCATTGCATTAATTTTAGCCTTACATTTGCCGCCCCAGAATGCATCAAAGGGAGTGAGTGTCGAGGCTCGGTAACAGCCACTTTCGACAGCGGCTGCTAGCTTCAATGGCGATTTCCGTTGAAAGTGCACCAAAAAGAACGGTGTAAAATTACTTTTTTTGAATAAATTAGGCGCTTCAGAGGAGATTGATTTGAGCCAAAAAGCATTAGGGGAGTTATTTAACCAGATCTAAAGATTAAAATGAGTATCCAGTACTAATAAACGCTTATTTGTCGAGGGACCCATTCGACAGGATTGCACTTTACTTATATATACACAAACAAGATAGGGACCAGAGATTACAATAATCAGATACCTGTTCCTCCATGTTGAATAGCATGAGGACTTTTGTCTTTGCGTACATTTCTGCCCTGGTTTTAAGGTAGGCCGTGTATGCTTCTTTGCCCATGTCTTCCATGCAAAAATACACTAGCTTTCTTTCTTGAGTCTGTAAATAGAGAAAAAAAAAAATACATATATTTAAGCAGTGAAAGTAAGCAGCAGTATCTAACTTTCTTGATATCAGGGCCATACGCAGGATTTATTTTGGTGAGGTGCGGAACTTTTTTGGTAAATGTGGATCTCTCCTTCCTTAAATTGTCCTTTTTGGACATTTGAAAATCCATTCAAAAAAGTGGTGTTCTTCTGAAAAAATTTATCTAAATTTTGGAACTTGTAATTACAAAATTTAGTGAAAAATGACTTTCTCTCCTTTTGTTGAATTTGGGGGAGTCGGACCGCACCCCTGCATACAGGCCTGCTTGATATTGGTCGAGTTTTCAAACGAACCTTTTCATAACCACAGATGGCCATTATCTTCATTTGACCCCTTGTGACCTGGACCAAAATTCTTGACAATGGCAAGGCTCCTATCCAATATTGTCACAAATGCGGTTTGTGCTTAAAGTGTTGGTTTTCACTTGAGAACTTACATTTGACCTAATCAAAATTGACAAACTGACCCAGAATGACCTTTGCCTTAAAAGTGCAAGTCTATCAGGAGCCACCCAAAGACTACCATCACCAGGGTAGTTGTTATACTAACATATGCTTTCTTGGGTAAAAAACCAGGGGAAATAAAAAAATGGTCACAAGGAGATAAAATGCAAAAATGGCTATCCTCCGAAAATTGCATAAGGTGTAAAATGTATTGACATCCACAGCTCTTTTTGGAGGTTCCATAAAAAAAATTAGGAAAAGCTTTGTGGAATTTGAACATACCTGGGGACACTATTATCACAGTATTAGACACCATTCATAAGAAGAAGTTTTGAATACCATATCAAATCAGATTTTCCCCTTTCACTTCCCACAATCCAATGGCAATTTCCATTTGGTTAAACGACAGCACAAAGTTTTACCCCAGGATGAATGAAGTCTAGAATAATTCTGCAATTACCTGGCACTGTGCGCCATTCTCTTAATCAAGGAAAACATACCTACCCTATGATGTTGAGCTAGTTTGTTGGTTTCCAGTCTCCTGCTCCATTCTTTCCAAACGACATGGTTTGTATGTTGTGACTCTGCAATTTGTCCTGGTGTGCAGTGTTCTTAGTGTAGTCTGTTTCTTAGTGTATTCTAACCATTGCCTGAATGCAGCACTGGCGGCCACAAGCGCCACCTTATGATCACAGCCATTAAGTAACCTGTCTGATGATAGTGAAAACACAAAACATACGAGTCAATAAGCATGTTCTTTAGAGAGAAGGGTCCAGTATGCAATTTTTTTCCTCATAAGTTAACTTGCATGTATTAAAGCAATCATCTTTAGAAGCTTAATCCCTTTTTACATGGGCAAAGCGACTCCAGTCCGCTCAAACGATCAAAATAAATTTGTCAATTTTTGTTTCACAAAGGTCAATTATTCATTTTTCAAGGGCAATTTCAGATCAGCATAAAAATTAATCATAAGGCCAAACTAGCCTATCTTTGCTGTATTCTTTTTACGATGGCCTTTCCAAATGACCGCAAGCATTTGGGATGCCATCGTCTAACTCCACTGATGTGGTTGTGCTGGGACCGATAAAACGTGTACACGAACGGAAGGGTCATTACACGTTTAGAAAATTCACATACATACAAACTTTACCCACGTCAGTAAGAAACTACTGACTTTTTTTGAAGTATTATTTTAATTGCTGACATCAAATTTCCAACCCAAATTTATCTGCCATCAGTGAAATTACATAAAAGTATCCAATGCTAAAACAATGCTGCCTCTAGAAATGGTTTCCGACTTTTTACTTAAACATGGAAATCCCCAATTGCCAAGTTCTTGTACGTGAAGGTGATGCACTTGGCATATACAAAACCCGCATATACAACGACCTCAAGAAGTACAATGGCATTATGCTTTGATAGAAGTGTCTGCAATCTATCATTCATCACTCGCCACAAAAGAGTAAACTAGCCTGCTGTGTGTGTTCATCTTTAGGTCATTCATTTCCACTTGATTTTTTTATTAACAAATCCCTTGTGAAATACTTGTTTGAGGAAAAAAGAACATTTTTAAATCAATGCATGACTTCGTGAGCAACACCCAATTACATGGTGCTTCAATTATAGATGATCTACAAAAAGGTAACAATGGAGGTGCCCACCATCAATTTTGTGTCTCGGGGTCCTGGGGGCTTATCACAACTAAGTTTTATTTTTTGGATTAAAACATCAACATTAAGGTAATAAAAAAACATTTTATGGTTTTCCGAGATGATATTTAATTATCGAACTGCAAAGCTGGGTAACCCGATTACAAACGATTTATGCGCAATAAATTGCTTTTTGCGAGGAAGCGGCAAATTCGGCAGTTGTTAACTTGTTATGACCGTGTAAACGTTTTAAACGAACGAAAATAATGACCAGTGTAAAACGGATAGGAAATTAACGGTAACTCCCACTCTAGATGTTTATAACATATTACAAATTGGCCCGGTCGATAGGGTTAACATCCAGAGTTCATTATAATGTGTATTGAAAATTTCTATAGTGTTTATATATCTATTGTAATATTTGTAAGAGTCTGCCTTTATTCTGTTAAGTGTACATTGATTAAAATCCCAAACTCGCAAACCAACAATCCCCTTGCTAGCCTAAGAATGCTTCTAATCATCTGCTTGTCGCAGGTTCAAACCCCCACTTTGCTTCAATTTTGAGAAACTGATTTTTTTAATTTTGTTATAGGAAATAGATGCTATAATGTAATTTTGCTTTTTTTAATTTTTGGAAATATTCAGAAGAGAGTGTTTTTTGTAGCATCAAGTGTAATATAAACAAGCACAGATCTGAGCTAGAGCAGGAGTATAATTTGGTCATCAAGTACTTCTGCTCACTATAGTCATTGTCATTGTTGTTACGTTATTTGGGAAAAATCGTCGAGTTTTTCACGTCATTGTGTGAAATAATAGTTTCTGTGGCATAACAAAGAAAGCACCAACAATATACTTTCATTCACACCAAAATAAGAGCCACTACTTGTTTGTCTGTTAACTACTTGTTGAAATGTCCTAGAGGCTTTCTGTCATCACCAGCCAAGGACGTACATGTGTTAGTTGAAAATTGGGATCACATTGCTCTGATTTCAAACCCAAACCACCCTCAGATTGTCTCTGTGAAGCAGAACACACTGGGACCTGATAGCCAACTCTTCATCTATTCTTTGAGAATGCATGTAGGTCACCATTTCATCATCCTCACTTTCAAGACTCATACAATGGAAGTTCAGGATTTGAAACTGGTTGAGATTGTAAACTATGAAGTTTAACTTGTCACTTGTAGAAAACTCTGATGACAAGTATCATGTTCATCCATGTCAGTTTGCAAAATGGACCTTTCTTGATATTGAAAGATAGCTGGCATTGTTTAAAATCAGAACTCCTCAACAGAGTTTTGTGTGCCATGTTTTTGTGTTGAAAACAAGGTGCTCTTGATATAAAGGTCTTGGCAACTGTACATGTCCATTTTCGCTTGTATACTGTGGTGTAATTGCTTGACTGTCGGTTCAAAGCCCCACTCATAAGATGGTGATGAAGTGCTCATGTTGCCAAGAACACTATCTGGGACTGATGAGTGAGCTGCATTGCTAAAGATCAACTTCTATAGTATGAATTGGAGTGGTGGTGCCTTGAAGGACATATACTGATGATGACGCCCCATCTGAAGAGATGATCTCGGATCTTAATAACATCTTCGCAGTATGAAGACACAGATAAGATGCAGCAGAGTGTTTGCTATTTTCCTCCTGGAATAGATGGAAGATAATTTCATGGTTAAAAAGAAGTATGAAGGGTCAAGAGGCTGTTCAGAATCCTTATAATCTGGTTGAGTTGTTTTTTGACAAGTTCAAAGTGCTACCCTCTTTTAACTCTTAAGTATTGCATTACATTTTATTGATTTGAAGCTAGAGCTATATATTAGTTTTCACTGTTTGCACACTGTAACTAAATATTTATGTTACCTTTTACAAAATAAATGTTTTTTTAATCTTAATTCCAAAATTTTATTAATTAAATATTAAAAAATTACAATTTGTGGCCACTTGTGCAATTTTTAGACAGGTTCATTTCACTCAACTATTGCTCATGAAATTTCATGGTTGATCTCATGAAAGTTCCACTCACTATGACCTCATGAAAGTTCAACTTCAATCTATGAAAAGCTTACACATGACCTCCTGATATATTTTTTGCAATTACATATTCTGTTCTGTCTGCATCTTGTTGTTCCAGGACCACAATCTTCCTGGATCAATCACATGGCAGCTATTCTTGTTCCTGAAATATTTTTTAAGTTTGATTTTGTTCTGTTTCTTACTACAGTGGGAATTAAAAATTCTTTGGACAGGAGATACGCGCAGGTCATGTAAGCCCACCAAGCTAATGCGGAGGTTTGGCAAACAAAGTGCGATGTTCCTCCCGGCTTACATTCCCACGTACTTGTGTTCGATTCTGTCCACCAAATTATTAATCCGACTGTCTTTTAAAAAGTAATTTTATGGTTTGTTTTTTTTTTGTCGATGCTTTTGGTTTTCAAAATGAGGCGCAATGGGATTCACACACCAGACCGCTATCATGGGCAAACCACTCTCAGTGATGACAGCTGCCAGAACATTGATTTTCATCCGACTAAACCTTTTACAGAATAAAAAATAACTATTTAATATGATCATCACCTGTTACGAGACGTACCCAAGGTCAGAAAAGCCACCTCCCGTGGTTCATAAAACAAATTCCATGAATTTGTAAGAAGATTGACTTTGACCAAGATGTAAATTCAAACCAATGATTTAATAATGATACATAATGAATTCTGACAATCATACATTAAATGCACAAAAATTATTATGTTTCTTACCTATGTAAATAAATTAACACACACACCCATCCATATTAAATTAGAGGTTAAAACCCGCGCGCCTAATGTTTAGGTTATTGATTTGGCTCGGAGTATTGTTTTGGTTCGAGTAATTTTCCCGAGGGGGGCGTCAGCCCCCCGAGGGAAAATTTCCGATGAACCAAACATACCATTAATAACTGTAACTTTGCGAAAAAAAATCTGTGGTTCTTGGGCTTCCCGTACAGAAATTCCCCCTACAATGCCTCCGTTCTTTATGCAAGCAAAATTTTTCTCACCCTATTTAAAAATGAACGAGTCCATGAATGCCTTTTAAATTAAGGGTTCCCCCTACGTCATACGGGTTGACAACAAGCTTTTGACCAATTAGAATGGCGGCTTATAATACATTTACACCAGATATGCAAATCTTAACAATATTACATTTATTCATGTTTATTGGGGCCCCCCTAGGACTACACGTCTTTTGCATGATTTGTGGAGTTAACCGGAGTTGTTTACGAAGGAAATTCGCATGGAAAGGGGAAACGTTTTATTATTCAAGTTTCATTTTATATACTTTGTTTGAAGTTTATGTCATATGCCAATGGAAATCAATGTTCTGGAAACACATGTTTGAAGTTCAGAGAGGTTTGGCCCAATGACTGTATGTGGGTCCATGAATAGCCTACATTCCAGTGGAGTTTGTTCTTCAACTCCAAACGGTTTTTGGAATAAGGAAAAATATCCTTGGCAACATATAAAAAAAAATCAGAATTTAGGCAGGAGTCCGCCCTCCCCTGCCACAATTCAATGTTTAGCCTAACATCACCATATGGTGTGGGATCTCAAAATCCTTTCAGGCTTGTTGTATACAATCATACAAGTCTACCAATCAATTGTTATGGGCGCCTGAACATTAGTTAAATGATCTGTTACATTCTGGATACCAAGCTGACCAGTGGAGTCAGTATTTGCATGCATACATGGCGGATGTGGCTGGCCTAGCTATGCTATAGCATAGGCTAAAAAGGGCTATGGTTCATACGTGGTGATTCATTTGACGTTTGACGCATGCCGCTCGGGTGGACACCATGTCATGAATGTCATGTCACAGACTTCTACCGTGAGCTGGTTAGGTAGGTTTTTTCAATGTCAATCAAGAAAAATCATGCCGTTTAGTTCTTCTAACAAAATTAAATAAATTTTAATGAATAGCTCAGGCTCAGTCAGAAGTCAAAACTAGGTCATAAAAAATCACATAAAATCCCCCGCATAAAATATCATATCAACCCCCCCCTTTAAATTTTAGACGAATATCCATGAAAATATATTGGGTAAAATTAAATGTTTTTTTTTTGATATTCACATTTCCAGTCAATTTAACACCCACTTTTTCAGTTTACCCTACCACCAAAGTAACTATGTGCTTCCATCAAATTTGCAATATGGTAATGCTTGAAAACCTTGCTTTAATCATGTTGTATTGAGCTTGGTGTTTGTAGCTACTGCTGCCTGGTTCTGGTTAATTTTTATTTTTTTTCCTGCAAAAAGTAGGAGGCGGGCTTGCCGGGCGGTTTATATTTTTTATTATGATTACACTAAAATTTTGGGCCCTTTTCACACTGAAATTGTATGCCCACTAACTTGCTTCCCAATCCTCCGCATCAAAAAAGCTAAAAAATGGTGAGTCAGACCCTAACAAATTTTTATTTTTAATATAAAGGTTTATAGGGAAAGATTCCTATGTCCTAAAATCAAATGGAAGTGGACAGTGGCCCATCATCCATCACCATCATTTCAATGGAAAACATTTTAAAAAAAATTTAAGCATATCCCGAAAAGTGAGGAGTGAGGGCTAGCTACGAGAATCTATTTTTTTTTAATGCGGCCCCTTTCATGGGTTTGGTGTTCCCAGACAGCTAATGATTGAGATCTAAAAAAATTAATAATTAATCAACAAAATTCGCAACTTTTTAAATTGTTTTTAACACTGAAAATTTAAACCAGAGAATTCCATCTTAGACTAGTGTACGTTGGCATGACACGCTGTCCATATCATAGATAAGAGAGCCAAGAGCCCCGCGCCCCTGTGGTTTTACTACGTGAGTGTTTCTTGTTGATTGAAAGACCAACAAAACAATCAAACTGAAAAAAACAACAATTCCATTTTCGGCTGTCGATTCTTCTTATAAAAATGACTGTACATGCACGTTTGTTTATGTCGAGGTCATACCTGCCAGGGATTCCCCAGGGGTCCCTTTATGCATAAATTATACACTGCGTAAACATGGTAAATGGGATCTCCTGTTGTTGACATGGTTGATGCATGATGTGTGTGGGAGAAGGGAGATACGGTTTGTGTGTTTTGGGTTTTTTTAATTTTATTCAGAAAAATACATTTTACGAATTATACTTTAAACTTTAGTCACTTAAAACAGGATGTTAAATTCACCTTTCCTAAGGCGCACTGCCCACGCACTTGTATCCATTGTATGGCGGTCATCTCAAGTTAGGGATCGTCCTCGCTGTGATCCTCGCTCATCATATGCAAAATGCAACCATGCATGCTGTGCCGGTAGTCGGGGGAAGTTAGCAACCCGGTGCACAGGTAAGCCGGGCGATAATCTCCGGCTAGATTTGCCGGTGGCAGTCATGCTAGCAGCTTACAATTGTGGTAGTGATTTTACGTTGTCAAAAACACTCACTTCTACCTCAAGTTCACGGGAGTTCATCTGACTCGGGCCACCAACATCACTCAACTTGCAGTTCATATTCTGTTGAGGCTGTCAAATTCATAGGGTGTGGCACAATACAATTATTCTTTCCCAGACAATTTCTGCATAATATCCTCATCGTTGTTTTTAGTTTCATTGTCTCACCCCCCCCCGATAAAGAGAAAAACCGGGTACATTCCATGGTTTAGAAACCAAACTTCAGCGGCAGCGTAAGAGCTTGGCCGTGAGGTATTATTTCACATGCGAACTTTTGTCATGTCACCGTCCATCATCATCCATAGCATAGTAATCGACGTTATATTACATTAATTCACATGTCAACAAAATATTTATTTACATTATCTCCATCATAACAAAAACCCTCTACACAACGTTAGTTCGTTGTCAGTTTACTATAATGTTGTTCAGTTTAGATGGAGTGTCGCTTTAAACATTTCTGTGATTTCATGCATTCATGACTCCCATGATCTCGCCATTCGATTCACCGCGAGCTGGGCCAGGTAGTCAGGGAATTTTATCATGTCAGGGCCAACTTTATTCCAAATTTTGATCTGTATCTTGATACGTCACAAAGCGAGTCATTGTTTGCGCTATGACATCACAAATCGGCGTCATTGGGGAGATATCAATGACCTGCGTCGTGTATGCGTATTTTTATGTCAACATAAGATTTGATTGGTACGCACATGTACATAAGTTATGAATAAAGTCAAAGTTCACTGTTGGGTGCCGCACCAGTCGCTTGTAATTAAGATCCAACCTAATCTTTACAACAATTCTTTTCTGGTACAGTTCAACTATTTTCGCGAAATCGCAAAAGTCCTTTGGTCTAGACCGGCCCGATTATTTATAAACTCCGTAGACTTGGAGAAACCTGGAAGTATAACTTCAGCTTGATGGTCTAACATTTGTTCCATACAGGTACTCATGCATTAAAGGCTGAACGTCACTGGTACAGAAGCAATGTCCTCCTGGAATTTTACTGTTAACCTTTGTTTTCCAAAGGCACCAATTTGCTGACGATTCTGACAACTTTTTCAGAATTATAATAACATTGATTTTTCTAAATCAAATGTTATGAAAGTTCTCCACCTTCTGTTTGAAAGGTCTACACTCGATGAAATCTCTTGACAAGTGGCAAAGAAGAATAACTTATTGGCAAAAACACATTTGTCCTTAGCAAAATTTCCCATTGATGCAACAAACACGGGAGACAAGATGAAACATTTCGTCATCTTTTCCATTTCGCTGAAACATTTTAAGGAAGTCCCACATCCTGTACCTATATGTCTTGACATACTTACACAAAGTTTTATTGTTCATCACAGGTGTGTGCAATCTTGCTTCCGATAGGTACCCAATAGCCTCTATGCAGTCTTAGAATGAAGATGATATGACACTGTGCTTCTATTGTTGACTGCGAACGTCTTCTGACAGTCTCAGAAATGTTCTCAACTCTAGTCCCCTTTAGACTAGGTTCCCAATCAGAATGAGTCATGCTTAGTGACAACACATTGCAGTTTCATATTTTCCAGTTCCCTTCACTCATAATTTCTAGATTAAATTAACATGATTTATTTATATAATGCCAGAAAATAATACATATTCAGGACACACATTACTGATTAATTCACACGCTGAAAACTGGTTAAATGAGTGTGTCCATTAACACAATTGCAAATGAATATTTTAATTGCTTAACAGGCAGCTCAAATCAGAGCAGAGCCTCTGTAAGTTAACCTAGACTGACCAATATTCCTATAAATCAACTAGCAATGAAGTAATTCACTTTACAACTCTTACCTTGTTCCCAAGAGTGACTGGAGAAAGAAATCAACTGCATGCAGCAAGGACAATTGTGTTTTCAGCATCCCAGGCCTGGAGAATACAATGTAGGAGTGCGCTGCTCACGTGGCATCTTCTCACTTTCTCTACAGTTATACAAACAAACATTACCTATTATTCAGAAGAAATTCTATTAGTTGGTCACAGGAAATAAACCAAATACCACACGCAAATAAATTCAGCATTAAAAACAAAGGAAATTTCTGGATTGAGTAGAGACTTACTTAAAAATATTTGAATTCTTTACCAACAAAATATCTATTTCAAATGACATCACGTCTTCTTATGAACTCGACATGTTTTCCTGTTGACAAATACTTATCTTTCCCCAAGACGTTTCAGTCAAAAATGCAAATTTTCTTGACTGGGAAGTGAACTCGGAGGGCCTCCTGCCTACATGTCAGGCACTCTAATGCTTCTTCTTTGCATATCCACAAATCATTGGTAAAGAAAAATTGGTCTTTTTGGTGGTGTCAAGATTTTCTTCACCTACGCTTATGTGAAACTGGCTGCGATATACATGTACACACAGTTGTGACTCTCTGTACACCGAGATTGACGGCTTAACATCCCGTCCGAAGGACAGGGTGTGCTTTCGTGATTCATTTTGCCCAATTCCAATTGAAGCATGGAGGAGAGCGGCATTCAGTATTTAATCAATAGCTGTATACAGATCAAATCAAAAATTTGAATAATAAAACCACAGGTTTTTGTTTATATCTATTTTTTGTAAATTTTGGGCCACAGGCAAGTCCCATAACCCTAGGCCATGCATCTCCCCACTCTACTGACAATCTAATATCGATGTGATTGAGTGATATCTATTGATTGCTAGATAAGAATTAGGGATGTCTTTATTTTGTGTTTCGATCTGTCCATAATTCCAAGTTTATATCATATTAATTGTGCTTAAAAAATTCATCAAACAATTTCTTAGAAATATAATATCTGCTAATAATCCTTAATTTTTGAATACATTCAATATTCCAATTTAAACCATTTATGAATTGGCTGGCGTATCCTTACCGAATTAGATTTTTGTGGGCGCGTCTTCCTCTTCTGTTGCTGTCAATTGTTCCTTTTTTTATGTGGTTTTTGTTTTTGCTATTTATATTTATGTGTAAACTTAGCATAAGTAAGGGGTGATCCATTCTGGCCTGATTGGCCTTTGTTTACCTCCTTCCATATCACCAACCATCAGCTTTTATGCGGCGTCAATTTGAAGCGTGTACCCACCCTCCTCACGTCATCACCTTTCTTCAACTGGGCCAATTATTTATCACTTCAGGATTTCACCACTACTACACTTGCTTTACAAAAAACAGTCACGGTATCACTATATCTGCAATTTGTTAGTCGCAGGCTTCACACCTTGGTATTTATTTCCAAGGTGACGCTTACTTTTGTCATTTGTCATCTGTGAGCTTCACACACCAACCGTTGCACACCATACTGAAAATTACATAGTTCAGCTGCCTACTGTTTCATCATACTTGCCATTGCATAGTTTAAGCTTCACCACTGTTTCATCATCCATTCCTCACTTCACTATTACTTTTTGATTATTTTCAAGCTTCGTCGTCTTTCACAATCATACTTCACACCATTGTGTCATTTATTACAAGACGCATGACTACAATTATATCAAAAATCCATCCTGAATTCCACACTTCCTACAAAACAAACAAGTCAATCAGGTTTCAAGATGCAAGCAACATTATTATTTATTTTGTTTTTAATCCAATGTCCTTCAGAACATTTGTTTTTTGTTAACATAAAAAACAAAGATTATAATATGTTACAAACCTGTTTAAAAACTCACAACTCTTGTTTCCTCTGTTAACTGTTAAAAAAAACACTATCTATTTTTATTCAACTGTTCCTTGTTCCAGACACGTTTCCAGGTGTGCATTGTTAGCTTTGACATGGGTTTATAAATAATGTGCACTAAAAATATCATGTTGCATTTTGATCATCATTTTGGACAATACCCATGGAATTTAAATTTAGGTTTTGTGTACAAATTCCATGCTTTTACACATTGTTAACTCCTTACACTGTAAGAACATGTTTTGGCGTGGTTTACAAAAGCTTTTAAGGATTTTTTCCTAGAGTGATTTCACTCTGGGGTCAAATTTCCAGAGTGAAATCCAATTTCCCAAGGTGAAACTACATCTAAAGATTTTTGTGCGTTTGCATTGTGCTGTGGGTGCGAGCGTGTGTGGGGAGTGTGGGATGTATAATATGTGTGTTGTGTGTGTGGTATGTTCTTGTGTGTCCTTGTGATTTTCCAAGCGACAATGAGTGAAAAATTACATCCAAAGATTTTTTGCGTTTTGCATGTGTGGGTGGGTGGGCGCACTTGTATGTTTGTATGTAGGTAATATGTTGTGTGTCTGTGGTAATGTGTGTGTAAGGTGTCTATATGGTGTGTATGTATTATGGTGTTAGTGCACGATGCACACATCCAGAATTCTGATAGTTTCAATGACTTGTTATTCTTCTTTTTGGCAAAAGTATATTCCTCCTAGGCTTGAAGTTGGTATATACTAAACAAAACATTATTCCACAATGCTGAATAAAATTTGTTACATTTAGATATGGTGCAAGCATATAAATAATATTTTTATGAAAGGGTTTTTATAAGTGTAAGGGTGGATCTACACGCCGTTTCACGGTAATATCGTCAATACGTTTCCGGTTTAAGTGCTAACGGAAGACGGACCTCCCAGCGAAATTGGCTCAATAAAATGGAAATCCCCTGGGGAAATCCCGCCCGTATTCATAGGACGTACATTATGTTTGGCGGCTATTTTGTTACTCTTACGCCATGTAATCGGATACGTGTTCACAACTCCACATTTTATTGATCAGCTTTCTATAATATAAATAATTACTTTGCTGAACCTACAAAATTCATGATACTCACTTCAGTCCGGGACCGCAGCGGCCGAAAAAAATCGACCCATCCAGTGCGCACCAGCTGCATCTGTTACCACGCAAAATTTTTTGACATGTATATAATTTTGCTATTATTTAATTACTGTTGCCCATTTGCAAGTATTGATAGGAGAATCGTATAACATTAACGATTTACAAAGTGTTTCCAAAAGCGTAATTTCTTGATTTAATTTTGTAGCATGATATAAATTGCAAACAAAAAAACCAACCTCGCCTAGTGGACCTCATTTTCTCCAGGGTAAGCTTGCCCCCAGTCCGCGACCACGTGTGCCAACTCTCTGCTCCGCGCAGTAGCCGAATCGGCTAATAAATTATGACGGCTGATATTTGTCACGATGCAAAAGGGTCCCCGTTTACACCTTTAGCGACTTTCTACACGTTTTAAACGCCTTCCGACCGGTTAAACGTTTAAACGGTTAAATACTGACAGCCCTAACATACTTGGGTAATCTCACGGGGTAATCGGAGTCCTGAGTTGAAATTAAAAAAATTTACTTTTATTTGCGGTTAACTATTTCGCCTGAAAAAAAACGTTGCTTATGATTAATTCTGGGTTCCTACAAAATGATGAGTAATGGATCAAGATTTTACCTTTGTGTTGATGAAGTGTATGTTATCCTTTACGAGCTGGGTGCGTTTTTCTGCGTTTGGCGCCTCCAGGACGCTCGATTTTGGAAAATTAAGCTAATGATGGCGCACTGAATTTCACAATGGAGGGGGGTTGGGGGGTCCAAAAAAAAATTTTCAACTGGACGCAGGCAAACACACGTCCGTGTTACTATGTGGGATATTGAATACCTCCCAATTTTACTTCTTACCGGAGATTAAAAATGTGTAACGATTCACAACCATTAATATTTTTTAAAGCGCAAGTTTTTCTCAGCTGATTTCTGCCGCACCTGTCAGATATCCATCACAAGTTGTCATTCATAAAACTGCCTTTGAAGTTGCCGATGAACTGGGTTAGCCAATCAAAAAACTCATTTACTGACCATAAAAAAATTTCCATAAAATACAGCTTAACCAATCGGCAAACAGACAACCATTTCTGAACAATTCAGATCATACTAAGGGAGTCTGCCCAGTGATGACAGAATCAGTCTGCCATGGCTAGGAGTCCCCCAAAGATGGGCGACCGGACATAAAGTGATGTTGGACTAACTGTCCTCAAGAATTCACCCTTTTAAACTTTCAAAAATGCAAAAACCTGTAATTGTGTAGTACCGAATGTTTTTTCTGCTGTTGATTAGTGGGCAATTCCGAATAATTTCTCAAAGGAATCTTATTTTTCTTGGCGGTGTATTTCCTAGGCTAGGGTTACACTTTTACGAAGTGTAGTACATGACGACCTGTGTGAAGCCCTTGTGTAACTTATGTTGGCCTCAAAAATTTTAGGAACTTTGGATGCAAAGGTGAGAAAGGGCAAAACTTTGATAAACATTCAAAAATTTTAAGTGAAACTATCTTGGGGAAGTTGGGATAAAATTTAGTAATTCTGGTTTGCCATTCTTTCTTGGCTTACCGTGTTTTACTGTTTGCAGTGATCTCTCTATCTCATCTCTTGATTTTTGTTTTTGTCAACATTTGGAAAATTGAGTTACAAAGTCGAGAAGGGCCTTTTTTGGATTGAAGGTGAATTAAACTTAAAGGTGGCCCTTCTCAACTGCCCATTCATTAATGAGTGAATATTCACTCTTCTGCTCATACGTGAGCTATAGGAAGTTATGCCAACGGTTCGAGAATCAACATTTTCGTACATTAATTAAATACATGTTGGACCCCTTGTTTTTCTGGTTTGGACCCCTGGTTTTCAGACAAAGGTGGGGTTAAGGGGTCCAATTATCTTTCACTGGACCCCCTTACTTTTATTACGTGCATGCAGCGCTACCCCTGTTTACGAGGGCCTATTAAATTCTACTATAAGGTTGTGTGATTCATTTATGCTTTTTCCCGCAGCCGTTTCTTTTTTCCCTTTTCCCGAAGCCGTTTCTTTCGTCATGGGGTGGGGGGGTTGTTTGGCAAAAGTTGATTCCAGTAAATTCATTCGTTCAAATACCATCTTCTCTGGTTGAAAATCACATTTTGACACTGAATTTAGCCGGAAAAATCATTACAAATGCTTGCAAAAACTTTCCTCCCATATCCATAATTTTGGAAGCTAAACCACAACAATCGAATTACTAGAGGGGTCCTCCAGGATCAATCGGCAACAATAACCTATCGAATTGCTGTCGGTAGAGCGGTCACACTAAAGCATAGTACGTCTCGATGATTGACAGTTTTACATCAAGCCTCCAGTTTTCACAACAAGCTCTTCAGATCAGTGACGATTACGCAAATGAATACACCAAGGGTACGCCAAATATTAGTTAAAAACCGAAAAATAACCTAAATATACGAAGATAAATAATAATCATAAATTTTTAGTAAGGAGTTAAATCGGGAAGACAGTATCTGATAGCAGCGTCACATGCACTGGATGGAACCACCCTTGACGACGAAGTGGGAACCCCGTCGACTATGACGGCCATTACGCCCATATGGTTGTTACGTTTTCTTTCATATCAGTTCGCGAGTCGATTTTGGGGTAACATGGAGGTGGGAACATATTTCATGGTCTCTAATTGCAACCGATCTTGCTGATAGGAATATTGGTTATCATTTTCAACCGCACTCAAAATCGACTCATCTTTATTCCATGTCCATATTTTGTTTTGTTGTATGTTTTTTCACCCGTGTATTCTTTTGCTTTTCCTTGCTTTGGTGTTTGCCGCCGACTAAGGCGGTGTGATGTAAGGGATGGTCCTTAGTTACTTTAAAATTATAACCGGTAATTTTTATAATTTCTTGCTTGTAAGACGGGCATTTTTTTTTATTTATTTTTTCATCTTATCTGATGTAGGTGTAGGGGGCCTACCCTATAGTTCATACAGGTTTGTTTTTTAATTTAATAGGTTATGTGATTAAATATTTACGTCTTTTTCAATCCCTTGGAAATAAATGAGAAAGTCCATTAACGATACAGCCAATGGTTAGTTTCCGGCAATCACTGATCGCAGTCAATTATTTTCCATCGATTTGTTTGAAGTTAAGTTGTACCAACAGCGAGGTGACATAAAGCAAACCCCCCCCCCGTTTTGATCAGTCATGATCATCGGATTATCCAAAATATCAATTTACTCTTTCAATACAACCCATTTATAGGTGTACCACTTCAAAACTGTTAGCAGCGTGGTAAGTGGATACCCCCGTGCGTCGAAACAATTAATGATTTGATAACAATAACTACCAACCAATTTTGGGTTCTTGTTTTCATAAGTGCCGTGCTTCCGACTCCCTGTGTCGTGATCCGCCGGACGGCGGTGATGTCTTCTGGTTGGCTTTGTGGGAATTTGTGAGGAAATGCACGATTTCGGCATGTTTTTCGACGCGACCGACGGTAATGGATTCGACGTCTTATCCCAGGAATCACAATCACACGTCAAAGCTCACTAGCTCCCTTTCAAAAACCTGATATGTAAGCTCAAACCAAAGTGAAATAAAGACGCCAGACTTACTAAGCAAGAAATATATTGACATGAAGCTTCGACGTCGAGTCGTCGTCGATATTTGGCGACCGTGAGGAGGGTGGGTACACGATTCAAATTGACGCCTGCATTAAGTCTAGATTGTTAGAATATTCTGTATGTCATTTTGTATGTGATATTGGGACATAAAGTTTGATTTGATTTGATTTTGTGATAGATCATTAGCAGTTGCCCAAGGTTCAAATTCACTATTTCTTTTCTTTCTCCTGCTTCTCTAGTCAAAACCTGTTGGAGAAATGCTTATTAATCGATCAATAAAAGGTGTATTTCATGACCCTTGCAACATTTATATTTGTATTTATGATTATAGATATCCTCAAAAAGGTCATTTTCAAAATTCAGTTGATTCTGCTGTTACGTTTTGAGGTTAAAAGAGACACTGGCCATTTGAAAATAGTGGCCCTCAAGATTTAATAAATCTTGTTTGTACACCACTATACCACACAGTACTATATACTGCCAAATAAACACCTGCTGACCTAGTTTTTTGTAATGTAAACAAACTCCTGCATCAAATTCCTTTGCAAGGTGTAGTATTTAACACTGAACAACCTAAATCTGAGCAAATTTGGTTGAAATGGACCAAGCATTTGGCATTAGTTGCAATTTGAAATAATCAAAGAATGCCCCTTTAAATGGGCCACATGCATTTTGACCACAATTATGATTCACACAAAAGATATATAGCATAGTAGTCTTCCATGTAGCACAGGAATTTTGCATATCCAATGTACCATTTCAGCAACACGGCATTTACGCATATTTAATTAATTCTGGCCCATTTTTTCATATGATGTTTCCCCCTTGCATTTTTTTCAATGTTCATGTGTCAAGTCACCCAAGGATTAAGAATAATTTAGCATTACAGGATCACCATAAACTTGCAATAAATTAACCAATTCTCTTTATCAGTTAATTGTATTTTGCATGCAGCAGCCTAGAGCGTGCTATATGGTGGTATCAACAGGGTTGGCAATTTGGGCCACTTTGGTTGACAATTTTTATTTGCAACATACCACTTTCTTTCTAAACCAATGTTTGCTTTGAATATCTGATCATTATCTAGTCTTGCTCATGATGCTCCTATGTCCCTTTATACACTGAAGTTTGTAACATATTGTATACCTCAGAAGTGCAGGTCAGTGGGTAGACAGGTCTGTGGTGTAGAGCCCTGAGAGGTACATATGGTTACAGGTGAACCTAGCCCCTAGGTTAAATAAATGTTGACATTTATATAGCGCCTTTCACACTGTATCAAAGCGCTTCACATTTATTCCGCTGCCACTAGAATATGTCAGCTGCCTTACAAATGCCCAAGGCATACTCATACCTTTGGGCGGTGCTCAATGGACAATATTCCTAACAGCTCCCCATTTTGCACCTGGGTGGAGAGAGGCAAGCGAGGTAAAGTCCTTGCCTAAGTGCACAACACATAGGCCTCAGCGAGACTCGAACCCAGAACCTTTGGGTCATGAGTCGGTCGTTGTATCCACTGGACCACATGCGCCCTCTTGCTCACACTATAATCATTTTGACAATTAAGATCAAACTGTAAATAAACAGAGTTCTAACTGAAATTTATGTGCAAAGATGCCTTGATTACAAGTGGCGTAACTTAGGCTAGTTTGAGGCCGTGTGGTCCAATGGTCAAAGCCTTGGACTTTTAATCTCAGGGTTGCATGTTCGAACTCCCGCTCGGCCATTGCCTCCACTTTAATACAAGGCCCTAGAGTAAATTCTGACGTCATACTCTACGAAATCAACCACAGTGATTGACTTTCCAGACATAAAATGTTTCTTAAATGTAATTGGTCATACCAGCTTGGCATGATGTAGCTTGTCTATAATGCAGAGTTTCCCAAAAGAAGTTACCATAACAGAAACAGACAACAGAAATAAAATCGTCAGATCATGTTAAAATCACAATTTCTACCTTTCACCACCATTCTTAACATAGGGTTCTCACTATTTTTTGTATCTTCTACATTTTTATAGGATTAATTTCATATGAAATGCATGTTCGTCACATACACAATACCCTGCTGCAAGCTCCTCACATGCAAGCCCTCTGCACGCTGGTCACATGCTCATCACATGCAAGCCCTCTGCATGCTCACATGCTCGTCACATGCAAGCCCTCTGCATGCTCACATGCTCGTCACATGCACGCCATCTGCATGCTCACATGCTCGTCACATGCAAGCCTCTACATGTTCTGATGTAAAACTAACCTTGAAAATTGTGCAACCTGTGTTTGTTTCTTCCACCTTCTGAAAGTTGTCAGTAGTATCCTGTGTTTCTTCACTTCCCTAATGTTCACTACCCGGTGGTCATCAAGATGCCTCTGACAGTCAGCGTTACACTTCCACAGGTTAAAGTATACTTTCTTGAGAAGTTGAGATCTTGCCTATATTAAGTATACCAATTAGAAAGTGGTATAAGCATTTCAAGTTTGACTCAGATTTTATACCAAGGATAAAAGTGGACATATCATTAATTTCCTGAAAATTGATTCAGTCCTTACCCCAGCGGCCAAACGCTGCCATATGTGACGTTAAACTTTTATGCGGAAATCGTCCAAACAAAGGCTACAGAAGGAGTTAACGGGGTATATCCTGTGCCAAAAATGTGGGCATGCTTTAATTTGCAAGTAACATCACCCAAGTCCATAAATGTAAAAAAAAAAAAAAATATTTCCAGATTTTTTTTTTATTATGGCCAAATTTATGGAAATCCAGAAATTTCTGAAGTCTTACATCCTTTTTCACAATTAAATGAATGGAATATCGCTCATTGTTGGCCTCAACAGTAACAAAAAAAATGTGCTAGCTAGCCTTTTTTTTAAAAATATGTCATTTTTTGAAGTGATTTTCCAGATTCATAGATAGCTATAGAATGAAATGGCTGTTCTAAAAATGTATTTGTGTTGATCGGATTTCTTAACCATTCAAAAGTAAAATAACAAGGTTAATAATAGAATTCAGTGAGCTGAACTAAAGCATAATTCAAGAAAAAATATAAAATTGGCCAAAAAAAATCTCTTAAATCCCATTTTACATGGAAAGAATTTTGATAAAAATTTGAGGGA
>JAMKCH010003108.1:0-105277 GCA_023653785.1 Ophioderma brevispina
AATTATTTCAAATAAATGGTAGTAGAAAATAAATATATCTGAAATATATGCAAGATCGTGGGAACACAGGAAAATAGAATGTGAATCAGTACGTGAATAAGTTATCATGGTAGCTAAATATGTATAGTAAATTTAAATATGGTAATATCCATTGATATTCTGTTGAACAGAGCTTACAATAATGAAACTAGTGTAATATGACCTGAGACATTATAAATTTAAGTATATGGTGTATGCGTAAGAAATTTTACTAGAAGAATTGAAATAAATTTCTATGACGACCCAAAAACAAAAAGTTTTGCATTTTAAGAGATTAACCAAAATGAAATCAAAAGGTGGCATAAAAAAAAAACTTTTATGAAAGTGCATTTGAAAAGAAATCAACACCATAACTGTTTCACTTATCATTTGACATAAGGGGTTGGTGACATTTACCTACCATTACCCAAACCAAAATTGAAAAGACGGCAGTCTTCTCCATAAAGGTGCAATTCTGTGGAGTTCACTCCCAAACTGTGTTCACACTGCGCATCTACGCAAATCTTTGCTTAAGGCCAACGTGTCTGCTCTGATTTTCCCCATTTTCAATTGTTTTATTTTTTGTTTCTGATTTTAAAATGGGTTCTCTGTGTAATTATGGTTATAACTGCATCTAACTTCCAGATTTTTGAATCTAATTGCTGGATAATTTACAAACTTGTGCAATTTTGTGTACAGTTATAGTTGTACACAGCCTGGGCAAAGACACATTTTTTGCTGATTCCGGGCTTTCCATGTTGAAATAAAAGTTGAAATAATAAGGCTCACAAATGGCAAGATACGAGTTTCCTTATACAATTGTTTTGTGATCAATGAACCAATACTAATGTCAGTTACACCCAAGTTATCCGTTTTGGTTGGTCTGCCATGTCTGTTTTTGAATACAAAAAGGTCATAGGTGTATCATGCTAAAACGATATCCATTGGAAAGAACTATACGTCAAAACATGGTGACTTATTACTTTAATATTAACGTTGTAGAGACACTTGAGCTACAAGATTAGCATCAAAACAGTATTGGTCAGTACATATGATGTAACTACGGATACCAATATGTCATAAATCAAAACTTATAGGCCTTAAAAATAAAAATTGTTGTTATTGTCCAGTGAAAAAAGAATTGAGTGAGCCAGAGTATAGTCAGGCTAATAATATACTCTAAAAAAAAGCACCACCCCAAATGGTGGCAGTTTGGTCTCTTATTTTGCCATATTTTTCATAAGCTTAGATTCTTACACCAACGAGATCTTTTGCTACCATAAATTTTTCCTAGGTTGGCCAGGGTCCATCTCGGAGTCTGTTCATTTAAGCACAATTTATTTATATTATGTTTTTAGGCCACCGTATTCGACCTATTTAGCGCCCTGGGCGGCTAAAGTCATCGTATTTAAAGGGGGGCGCTCATGTTTTGGTACCTTGCGGAAGTCCGGTTTGACCGCAAGCCCTATTAGAACCTTTAACAACACGCCTGCTACACCAAACTTCTACGTAAGCATTGGTACGTTTCATAGCCTTCACAATGCTTTTAATTTAACTTACTTTACAATACTGAATGGATTTTTTTAATGAAAATGTGCAAAAGTATCCAGAAGCTTGATAATTGGAGGTCTCACCAAGTGGCAACACTCGCGTGTAGTTTTTAGACATGATTTGTAGTTGTCGCTGCTACGCCCAAGGAGATTAAACCCTGGAAGCCGCACAGAAAAAATCGGGGATTCTAGCTATATATACGCAAGCGCAATTATTGAGTGAGGGGAGATGTCCCCGCTAAACCTGATGTACGAGCTGTAATTGTCAGCGAACTTTTATTATACCTAGACTAAATATATGATCAAATAGGGAATTACAATAAAAACAACCAAAAGAATTAAATAGACAAATAACATAGAACTCCCCAGTACAAAGGACGCGCCTTTCATAAAATGGTATGGACCAAATTAGAGATTGCAATGGGGAAATCCCCAATGCTCCGATAAACAGGGGGTTCCTGCATCTTCAGTGTCTGGAAGGGCCTGCGAATTTGTCGTGTGTGTATCAAATAATACGTAGCATATATCACACGCCCCAGGCGTTCTTTTTGTATTCACATTGTAACTACGTTTGAGTTTATTTGCCTCCAGAAATCGTCAATTAATAGGTTTATCATGAAGATAAACCAAAAGTTGAAATTTCATCAGAAACTTGTGTCCCGCCCACTGACAAAAAGTGGTATAACCACAAATTGCATGGAATGCCGATGTCAGGTGCCAATTTAGTTCATGTCTCAGCACGCCTTGTGAAGTCGGTATAGGGCAGGTCAAGAAAAGTTCACTGAGATTGAGTTAGGATGGTCAGTGTCGGACGTTACAGAAAAACATACATAATAATACATCGTGTCACATCCTTAATAATTTATTTTGGAAATCTCAACGTACAACATTATTGAAAGTTGATTTCATGATGATATGATGAGGGAACCCTTTTAAAATTTTTTTTTTTTTGCATGGTATTTTGGAAGGACACGTCGCATATTTCATCATGGAAAAGCAAGGGATTTGTGAGTACTACATATGATAAAATGACACGTTATAATGAATGTCGAATGTGATTGGCCAAGAACGTGTGCCAGTTCGGATGCATGATTGACAGATTCCGCTGTACATTCACCATCGGACCTAGCTGTACGTGATTCGCGCAGGTCTCAAAGATCGAATTTTCTTAACGTTTACATCAAAAATTCGTGAAAAATAACAATTAAAGGCTATATAGAACAGAAACAGATTGCATTTTTTAGAATTGTTGGCAGCTTTTGATGCCCAAAACAGTGACTAAAATATATGAGAGCCACGTTTGATTTCCGAAATTGATAACAGCACATACCATCGGTTTACCTCCAATCTTTTAATCCCAGAAAATCTAAAACTACTCGAGTTCTACCAGCTTCTTTGCCGTGCAGGTCTCTAATTTGACGATCTCTTCTTCCGAACCCGAACCAGTATAATGTTGGGATATTTCCCAGTATAAATCCACAAACTCGCCGTCGGATGACGTCCACACCATAGCAATTGCATGAAGTAGACGTCTTGATTTCTTCCAAATATTGATAATGAATATCCAGCATGGCTACAGGTGGAGTGTATTTAGCATGTTTGCAGGTGTTAAATATAACCTGAAAAATTCAATATTAGGTGAGAAAACTAGCCGAAAGATACTAGTACAACTAAAAAAAATCGGGAACTCAAAAGTGGAGTGTTCAGAGCAGTGACCCTCTCCGAAATGGAGGGGCGTTCATTGAGACATGTTTTGCAAGTCGGTAATGGTCCGAGGGGGCGCTTATAAGGATGGGCCGCTAAATAGGTCGAATACGGTCTGCTTCAAAATATCAAGGTGCTGTGGTGGGAGAAAACATTTACATTTTCATTACAATGCTTTGTGTCATCTGAACTAGTGCAGGTGGCGCACATGCTAATCCAATAGGATATCTGTAACTGTTTGTGTGTGTGTGTTAAACTGTCTGTTAACTTTTTTTTCAAATACTCTTGCATGGGAACCTTAAGTGTATAGTCACACAGAAGGAAGCTCCCGACCAACCATTCCCGGACTACACAAGACCACATTTTTTTTCAAAATCGGCGATAGTGTTTGTTCAAACTTGCAATATTTACAATTTTTATCCCCACCAGGTGATGATTAGTCGCGAGTATCCCCGTCGTCAACGAGGAAAGGGAAGGGGTGCTGAAACGCCGAGCAGTAGGTGACGCATATGGAATCAACAAAATCCACCTTGTTTACTGGAGGCGCCACTTGTCAGTCCAAGATTAGTAGTCGACCTTGCAAGTGTGACAGTTGCTGTCAAGACTGCCCGTCGATTGGTCGCCGAGCTGTTGACGCCAAGAAGTGACCGTACATGAAGACACCCGCGACGCGACCCAACCTGTTCCCAGCTACACAAGACCACATTTCTTTCAAACTGGCTGTCAGTCATTGGTCAAATTACAGAACAAGAGATGCTCAATCGTCGAGCTGAAGGCGACAGCATCATAAAAACAACAAGATCAAGAATGTCACTTGTCAGTTCTCAATCGCAGTCGCAACATAACACACCAGCACAAGTTGCTGTCAAGACTGCAAGTCGCAAATATCTTCTGTAGTTACGTAGATGAGTCGCCGATTCAACATGTCCATGTTGGCTTGCATTTTCCGATCTCCCGCTTGGAGCACGACTCATGCCAACCACTTTCCACTTGCACAAACCACTCATGATGAAAACCAAATCATCAGCTACCGCTTCCAAACCGTATGCTGTTCAAGCCGACCTTCACGATCAAAACCAGCAATTTTTTTAAGCTGCAGAAAAATTGTGGCTGGTTTTTTTTAAATTGCAACTTGCTCCTGACACCACAAGACTGCAGAAGACGGTACAGGAACAGTCCCAGACTTGGCAAATTAGACCTGAAAAAGGAAAATTACGATTTAAAATGGCCATATCGGCATCAGTCTTGAGCAGTCTGGACGTGGTTGTCTAGCAAATAATGGGAAGACTACAGACGGCTGTACAGAACAGGCTCGACCTTGCCAAATTTACACATGAGAAGAAGAAAAACTGCTCACCGTTTTCGAAAATTGGCCAATACGCCACAGTCTGGAGCAGTCTAAGCCAAAAATCGCTGGTGACTGAGCCCTTTAAAGTTCCAATTGTGCCACCCATCTCCGGGTCATAGGTGCACCATAGGACTTGCCATGTGTAAGGGTTTCAAGGTCGATACCAAGGTCAAAGGTTCAATTAGAGGTCAACTTGTCTAGAAGACAAGGAATGGGGCTGTGAAAGCAGCTATGGGGTGGTTCAAGAACTACCTTTTCGGGGATTGTGACAACATTGGCCTAAATTTGGGTCAAATTTATGTAAAATGGGCTGATTTTTATTCACTTTGAATATATTTTGGCCCGATTTAAAGAAGTGGGAATTTATTGCCCCCATCTTTATTCCCTTGGATGTATGCCCCTGCCTATAATCCATTTTTTTCCTCTGCCACAGCCGACTCTCCATACCTATCCATTATTTTTTGTTTGTTATTGCTTCTCTTTTTTTTCAGCTACCTTGACGATCTATAATGAGAGAGTCGGGAACCTGCTGGCAATCCCGAGCCATCAAGTATACCTCAAGTCAGGGAACATCCAAAAGAGGGGCCTTATGTACAAGGTAAGAGAGGAAGGATTGGAGAGACATGCTAGGTTAGTTGGTAAGTTGGGGGGGGGGGGGGTGGGGGGGGTAGGGTTAGACTACCCCTAGAATTACAGGAGGTGTCATATATATGCACAATAGCACTATCGTATAACAAGAAAAGAACCGGAAAGTAGTGATATGATTTGAGACTTGATCAGAGGGCGAAAGTGTGGATTGGGGTGAAATATGTTATGGGTTAGTTTTTTTATGTTACTTTTTTAGAAGTTGAGAATACTTAGCCACACATCCATAAGAGCACAAATGGTGTTATCCTGGATTCCATTCTCTACCTCTTTGCAGTGCTGTCAATATTGAGTGGGGGGTGCATCAGCTTTTTATTCGTTTGTCGCAATCTGCAGTCTGTGGTTAATTTATGAAGTATTGTCTTAAAAGACACTAATGCATTGATTTCTGCCCATTTTGCCTACCTATTTGCTTCATAATCATGTATGCGCATAGATACTAATAAAGCTATATGCCCGACGCCCGTGTTGAAGAATAGTCGGCCACCGTAACGCCGTGTTTTTGAAAATTTATAAATCTTCATTACGGTCATTCAATTCAAAACTTGCACGCGCATATGCACCCTGACCCTCTCTGGCCTTGGAAATGGTAAAACCGTTCTTGCAAATAAGTGAATTATTATAAATTGGGTACACCAGATTATGGAAATCAGGGAATCGAATAAATTAGATACACCACGCTATGGAAATAAGAACGCACTGCGGCAAAAGATGGTTACGGCTTCTGCGCTGGCGTTCTGCCTGCCTCCTAGTTATATTGAGTCTGGTTGTAGGGCCTTAGTCTTCAAAGACATAACAAATAACCCCGTTTACTGTAACTGACTATGGCCAACTTTGAACTGCTCATGATGTATAGCACACACGCATTGTCACTGAATTCACTGCCTTGTTTAAAAGTTTTTGTGGACACAGTACTTATCGGCAATCATAAATTGGCAGATTGTTTTTGGCTTAGCCAAAATTTATACTCAGTTTTACCATTTACATACACAGTTGATATCATATGCCTTTTCTTCTTAAAAAATGCGCCAACCTGATTTTTGAAACGCTTCCTCGCAAGAAATCGCAAGTTGAGAGGAATTTTTTATTCTCTCAACTTACATCACTTCTGGGTCCTGGTGAATCCCTCATTTCTCCAACATAATCTTTCCTCATAGCCCAAAATATCCCCTCATCCTTGAAATTACAACCATCTCACTAGAAAATCCCTGAGGGAAACCATTACAATCTAGTAAATTTCTCTCTAATTGAACTTCTGCACAACCATGCTAGTCCTGAGTTATTGGATCTCTTTGTTTAACCAGACATCCCAACATAGGGGATAGTGTTACATGTGAGTCATTGTAGGTGTACCATGATTTTGCTTTTACTTCGGGCGTCATGTACGAATTATTCAAGGGAAGACACGATTAATTATCTCTGCATACATCTAATGAAATATGAACATTTATCATGCCATATTTGGTAGTCCAGCTAGGCCTATAGTTGGCCCGCAAGTTAACGATATCACCAAAATAAAAGAAAACTTTGTTTAAAATGATACCTGCTTTTGGAAACTCCAGCACTCATTATTCAAAAATTATTATGAATGATATTTTCCTTTATGTTTTCGGTTGTGAAGCGCTCAATTAGGAGCCTCTTAGTAGGATTTCTGTAATCAAGCCGGATTGGCACCGTAACTAAGAACCTGGCACATTTTGAAAAATGTGCGCCCCCTCAAGATTTTCCAATCACTACTTTTGCATGGTGTAAAGCTTTTATCTAGAAAAGCCCTCACCCAAAATGATCTAACGAACCAAATCAGCTTCCTTATGGTAAAACGGGAAGAACGATTTTTACAATTTAGCGAAATTCAGCAGTACGACGAAAAAGGCAATTTAACACAAGAACACGCAGCCGTATACATGTTTCTTCTCACTCTTTTGCCATTGTTTACAGGTCTATACCTTTGTGGTTTCCTAATATATGAGTACGAGTCACAATATTCATGTAATATACCTTTGTTGATTAAAGTCATGGAAAACTTAAAGTTACCCTACACACAAATTATCTTGGATACATCTTTATCCTCAATATCCATTCTCCCTATCTGTGTTGGAGTAATTTATTTTTATTGGTTGTAAAAAAAAAAAAAAACAACATATATCTCTGTCTCTTCCATGGTCTAGACTAGCATTTGAGAGCAAATTGAGAAATTTCATATTTTGTGAAAATGTGGCCAGTGCCCGCTTTAAAACTCCTGGTTGACATGCGTCATATGTGTAGTACGTCAGATTCCGCGAATGAGTTTGGAATTTCTCAAATCGTGAAATAACCCAAGGTTGGCTTGTGTAGTTCAATGCTACATGAATTCATTTGATTTTCCTGAACTTTTCCCACATTAATCAATTGAAGCAAATTATTTTGCCAGTATTACAAATTTTCCAAGTATGAAGACCCAAACACCACATGACAAATACAATACCAGTTTTGGTGGTACGCAGAGTTCACATCGCATTGGAAAACTACACCTGCATACCTCTTGTTTTTTTTTAAGTTTTAGGACACCCGCTATCAGCGTAATAATGACCCACCCCAATTTATCACAATCTGTAATGCCCGATTAAGGAGGTATTTATACATCTAGACATTTAAAGGTGCTTGTCCAATTATGTCTATTGTGTGCTCGAACTTGATATGAGAGACTGGCACTTGCACATACTTTCCATCCAAGTACCTGTGGGAAACAAACGTTGCGGTTTGATGGTAGAAGCAATAATGCATATTGCAAAGCCCTATTCAATACTCTGCTAATAGTGAATTGTTAACTATTAAAATGGCATTTTTTTTTTTTATATCCTTGGGAATGAAAAGGGATTTGAGGGCTTCAAATTTCCGGACGACACATGAGAAAAATACGCCTTTCATCTGATACAAAATCGATACCACGTCCGGTAAATCAGGGGTCCCAAATACGATCGAACAAGCACCTTACATGCTCCTTTATTTTGGGAAACTGGCTTGATTGTAACAGACATAAGGATATTAGGGGCTCTTTTGTGGAATGGGTGACTGGAATCACCAAGCCAAATTGGTGATTCCTCCTTGTTGATACAGGTTTCTGTAATAACAAGATCACCTAAATCCCTCATCTGAGATCTAACCTAATTAGTTGTTAAAACAACACACTTTTATTCCAAATTGAGTCAATAATCTTCTAAGTTTTGTTTTTATACTTCAAGCGCGATTATTTGAATTTGGGTCTGTTTATGATGCCTTCTCTTTGATACAGATCTCAGCAAACATTTTGTATCAGACTAATGCAATGGTTAAAATGCTGTTAAATAAGGCATACACAATAACCACAAGCACCCCACACACATGCACATGCCATCAGCCGTCGCACGCCCTATTCACCCTAGTCCACCTACATTTCATTCAGGAAGGCGGAGCCCACTAGCCATGCCAAAATTAAACAGGTCCGTTTTTCACTTACAGGACAGAAGATGATGGAGCATGTAACTTCATATGTGTATTCCCTTTATTTCATAGAGAGTCCGACTGGCTTTATATTTTATCAAAATTGTAGTCATGATTCACTTATGCATCATTCAAACATCTTTTGTTTTAATTGCTGTGCGTGCATTATATGATGTGTATTTGCCCACACCTATTTGTCACTTTTGTGGGTATGTTGGAGGTTGGGACAACAGACAGTAAACGGTGGTATAGACTGTAGGCCTAAACCTAATTGAGATTGATGTGTTTTGGTTGACAATTTGAATTGTCATCTAAAGTGGACCTATTGACAGATTAAATCCACTATCAAAAGTGTCTTTCAACATAACAACTACTCCCCCAATTTTACAACTTGATTTGTTTGCAATATATTGTAAATTGGAAAAACTTTCTAGTAGAGCCTATATTAATTAACTGAAATACAATATATTTAATACATTTTTGTAAAATTATCAGGATCCCCCCCGTACTCACACACTAATATTTAACAAAACATCTAGATTCTGTTAAAAGAAATATACAAGTGCTCCCATTACTATGATCTTCATGTGAACCTGAAATAGGGAATCCCCAATTTTAATTAGTTGAACTAGACAAATTAAATCAATTTTTCACCCTCTCTTTGGTCTTGAAAATTGAAATCTCATATGAAGAAAATCGTTCATTTTGACAGAGACCCGGGCACATTTTAAACTCGGTGTGCCCTCAAGATTTGTCAAAATCGATATTTTTGCTGGTTTGTAAAGCTTATATATACAAAATCCCTCCCCGAAATGATTAAGACCAAATCAGCTTCCTAGGGTAAACAGAACGATTTTTAATAATTTTCAACGTCGCCGGCGACGTTAAATTTCAGCAGACGACGAAATAGCGTTTAACACACAAGAAACACGCACTCCGTATGCACGTTTTCCATGCTATGCACCTGTTTGATCGGTCCTTAACCTTTGTGGTTTTAATATCAGTGAGTACGAGTCAAAATATTCATGTACTAGCACAACATTTGTTGATTAAAAAACTTAATTCGTTGGAAAACTTAAAGTTGGCCTACAAATTACCTGGATGTCTTTATCTTATATCAATGTCTCTATCTGTTTTGGGGTATGTTATTTTGTATGTGTAACTAATCTCTTTTCTTTCCAATGTCCTAGACTAATCATTTGAGAGTCAAATTGAAGACATTTCATATTTGTGAAAATGTTCCAGTACCGCTTTAAAAAGACCAGAATTGAAAGAAAATTTTGTTTTGTTATAATTCCTACGGAAACTGTTTCATTAATTCTCAATCCATATTTAAAACTGTTACTCCATACCACAGACACAAGTGGTTGTGTGTGTTGCAAATTTAGGTTGGATTTTACAGTAATGTAATTGTGGGATTTAGTCACTTCTTGTGTGTCATTAATTAATTTGTTACTGTTAAGTTTATCCAAAATATTTTATCTGTATGTTTGGATCCCCTTTTGACTGATGTCAAAAACATTTCACAGACCCCTCTCTAGTATCAACTTTAATTTTGACAAGACTTTGAACAGCTCATCACACATTTTGATCCATTAAGGCAATTACAGACAGACTGTAAACACATGGTAGGAATATCCACACTTCAGTGACCATATACAATAATGGTCAACAATACTGTCAAACAAACCACTACTGACTAGTGTGTTGATTTCACATGTTTGATGTGTGTAAGGTTCCTGTGTACAGTCTTGATATATTGCACTATTACTTTTAAAAAGAATCTACTGCTGTTATACCAATCTGTAGCGCAATTCAAGCTTAACGCAGTGATATATAGGAATTGCTAAATTTGTATTAAGCTTTTAAAATTCAGAAAGGCAATAGACAACACCTGATGCTAAAAGCGGTCACCAACACCCATTTCCCTGAACATCCTGACAAAATATTTTGTGTGTGTGTGTGTACAAATTAACACTGACCCTCAATTTTTGTGCATCACATGGTTTATGTTTTATACCCCAATATGGAATTATCATATTTCTTGACATAATTTAATCACCAATTTAAAGGTGGATTTCTGATTCCATCCAGCAACTTCTGTTTTGATTATTTGTTGAAATAGATATCCTTGAGAAAAGCTTATCCACAACTTTTCAGTTGATCCAGCTCTTGGCGGTTGTTGTGTTTTCTTAGCAATTGCTGTTTCCCACGGTCCCATAGGCCAATTGGCTGTAAATTTTCCTGTCAATTTAACGACAGAAAATAAAAATTGGACTTGCTTACAACTACAACCTATTTGCCCGTAAGAATTAGGTACACTTGGAGTTCTCGATGACAACGGTTTCAGATAATATCAAAAGCTACAACTTTTTTAGGTTAGTTGAGGGGGAATGATTGCTGTTGATTCACAAAATGCCCCCTTTAAGTAATTCGAACCAATATTGCGTATTGCCCATCATGCTCATGATCAGGAACATACCAAGGCACGTACCAGGAGCAAAATTCCCCTGCCATCCCGTGATCTGCTCCATGCAAAAAAAAAACAACCAAACAAAACACCTCTAACATCCAATCTATTGACTCCAAATAAAAATGCTCTTTTCATCACTTTATAAACAGAGAAAGTAGATACAACAACCACCAATTCTAAATTAACTTGTAATACATACAACAGTGCATACCATAACCAATCAACAAGCAGATCCCCATATCCTCATTTGTGCCACAACACCCAGGCACACTACTTTAATTAACTCTTTTGGAAGTAATGTATCATCTTTGATATTTTGTATCTCTTTGCAGCCAAGCGGTGAATATGTGTGCATCCGTTAAAACTGTCTTTGATCTCTGTTACAGGCCAAAATTGGAAGAATGGAATTCCTAGTGAATTGGTCATTAAAATAAACCTTGTGGATTTTGGCTGGAAGGTACGTCCCCTTCATAACTGAAAATTGAATATTACAGAACCCAAATTGGTTTAACTTATGGAATGAAATTCGGTTTTCAAAATATGTTAAAAGAATTTGCTCTAAGTAAATGTCCTTCACCGGCATAAGGGAAGGCG
Source organism: Ophioderma brevispina (assembly GCA_023653785.1). Classification (NCBI taxonomy): domain Eukaryota; kingdom Metazoa; phylum Echinodermata; class Ophiuroidea; order Amphilepidida; family Ophiodermatidae; genus Ophioderma; species Ophioderma brevispina. The sequence continues at coordinate 11,792 of JAMKCH010003108.1, forward strand.
CAAGTTAGTAATAACTACTACCGTGACGGCGCAAGAGAAGTAAACATAACATAAATAACTGGACGAAAAAAGGAATTTGTTGTATATACATTCATGAAATTAATATCTTGAACTGGGTGAATGACGTTATTGAAGGAAGTTATTCAGAGCCAATTGTTCCTTTTTTTTAATAAAGACTTTCCGTGAAAGTACCATTAATAATAGCACTCTGTATGAACTCTAGTTTCTGCAAAAGTTGTTCCATTTCAAAAGTGGGAAAATTTTGTTAACATCGAGGGAAATTTCATGTCTTGTGGAAACATTATTTTTACGGTTTCTTCATTGTGACTATATTATTAAGTGTTCATTTATAATGTTATCCATTTGTAAATTGGGGATGTCCCAGTGATGAAAACTTGAACTCCTCTGTTTATCTTTGGAATACGTTTGTGCCATTTATATAATAAAATGAAAAAAATATTATTATATGTTTTGGGCCCCGGCTCATGATCCATGAACAAATTAACAAGAATCTAAAACTTTTGTTATATTAGCCAGAAAGCCACACATTTTAGATATGGGTCATCCTTTTTATTTGTTTCACTAGATGTTCCTTAAGAACCAAAGGTAAGTTGTTGGTTTTGTTTTGGTTCCAATGTGAACGAAATGTTAAATCCCTGGTCCCACCGGCCCTCCTTTTTTGGACTGCCACAGCCAGTGGCAATTATTTTAAACTTAAGTCTAATGCACATACACACAAGATTACTACTGAGACCTTGATGCTCATTCAATTTGAACATTTTGTAATGAGAATGAATGAACGAACCTATATTTCAATTACACCATTCTTTTAATTTCACATCCTCCCTCTCATTTCTTAGCTACATGAGCACAGGTTGTCCAACCAGTAATGAATCCCACAGTTTTAATGTGCTTGTACGCATCATGCACCTGCACACAATGCTTGAGGATGCAATGTGTTAATTTTACGTGTATTTCAATGATGCTAAAGCACCCTTGTAAATAAAAAATACTGGTGCATCAATTAATTTTTGTTAAACCACGGGTAGTTAACATTAAATCTGTAACTTTTTTATAATTTCTTGAATTGCCACTTTTTAAAAAATTTCAGTGACGAGCCAAAGTACTACATTTTAGCAAGGACCGCTTGCAAGAAGACTAACATCAAACAAATCCCTTGCGTAACCCTGGGCACTGCATCTCTGCTTTGGGGTAGAGACAGGCCCACTTGTGAGGGGGCTCTTATCTGCATAACAAAGACATTTTTTTTTCAAATTTAGCTCATTCTTGTGCACTTTTGGATGGATAATCGATATTTGTAGTGAATAATCAACATTTGTAGTGGTTAAATCGATATTTGTAGTGTTGTTAAAGTGCAACATATATTCATATTTTTGTATTGCCGTTAGATGTCGCAAGTTGCTCGCATCCCTGGAAAATGGCGCAACCATCCAATTGCTGAAGATGTGGTGGCACGTAGTGAGAGCTTTGAGTATGTGTTTTTTTTGCTTGCGATTTTGTTGTAATATAAAATCATGTTAGCATGACAGTTGTCATGGGCAAATTTAAAGGGCCATTCATGATGTCCTTATCAGGTTATGACTGGCGGCTAGAACTGGAAATATCTTCCAAGAATGCTGGATTACAATACCATTTAATGCGACACCTGCTGGCGTGGAATTCCTATCTGTGATGTATTATGCTCACCCTATTTGGCAGCATTTTGACCTTATGACCTCTCATGCAAGTGCCCTATTCCAGCTGATAGACATATTGTATGAAATACTGAGCAATGCACCAAAGATTATCTGCTTTGATTGATTTTTTTAATTTTGATTTATCCTCAACATAACTCCACACACACAGTATTGCTAGCTGAGGTGTATCCGGCCCACCCTCGTTCACGGGGACAACCGGATTTAAAACTTGGTATAACTAACTAACTAACACATATTGGATAATTCTCCGGATAATCCAAGAAAAGCTTCTACAGGAAGCTTTTTTCTCATTAGGATTTCTAATAATAGCTCCTGTATGGATTGTGACAGCGATGGGTTAACACCATACTCTTTTTTCGAAGTGACTGCATAATCAAATGTGCAGGTGAATTAATCTCTTTATTGGTTTTGTATCCAATGTCAATAAACATGGGGTATAGCTCGCTCCCTTGACATCTACAACCAGTTCTCAAAAATTGCATTGGCTGCCAGTGGTATTTCGCATTAAGTACAAGCTTTAGTTTTTTTACTTACAAATGTTCCATGGATTGGCACCGTTTATCTTCAGGAACTCATCACAGAAATACAAACCATCTCGTAATTTACGGTAATCTTCACAAATGAACCTTGTATCATACTATCGGTTTCAACTCTTTCATATGGTCATTGCACATTCTCCAAAGCTTCATCTGAACTCTGAACAACTCCTTTCCACATTAACAAATGTCAGACTGTTGTTCATTTAAGTGGCAATCTCTAAAGACACATTTTTCAACTTGCTTTTGTTGATTAATTTACAGTTTTCAGGTTTATTTTGTATTTTTTAATTAAGTATTCTTGTTATATGTACTCGGTTGTTTTGTTTGTAAGCGCTTTTTGAGAACTTCGGCCGAAAGCACTCTATAAGCACTGTTTTTATTATATATTATAGAGCAGCATTCTGACATTTATTTTTAGAGATTTTTTTTATTTTTTAAACCAATTAAATCAGAAGAACCTTTCAAAACCCCATTAGTGTCCTAGTTAAACAGTACGGCGGTCTGGCAATCCGTAATCCGATCTAAAATTAAAAGTTGGCGTAAATGAAACCAGTGTATAAATTTCTCAAACTGGAAATAGCGAAAGGCATTGTGGGAAAATTGTATACGACCGGTAGAGATTGAGCGTGTTACTTTTGTTATGTCTGCGAGCACCAAAGTACCTGATAAAAATGTTTAATTTTCCCACTAGGTTTTCTGTAGGTTCAGACCAAATTACAATACATATCAAACCAAACAAAAGTAACAGACCCCTCTGATGCAAAAACATCCATAGACCCCGTTGTTTTCCGGAGATATTTGCCGTTTAGTTCTTTACCGCATTCTCTATGGGGGGAACTGATATGTCTCTCATGCAGTACCATTTAGATATATCTTTCTATCTGTCTTCACAACTACACTTGGAAAATACTTTCTCTACCACTGGAGTGAAACATTATAAAAAACCCAAGGTACTATAATCACAAAATGCCTCTTTAACACAATTCAAATGTTGAATTTACAAGTAGAATATTAAGATAAATCAATATAGACAAAATTATGTAGTTAATTTTAAAGTAGCTAACAAATGTGGATGCGATCTGGGAAACCCCCACATGGTGGAAATTATATTTTGATTTTTACTATCACTGCAGCGTTGAAATATTAAGTTTTTTTTTTCCATAACTGTTTACTTCTTTCTCTCTTTGATTGAGCCACATCAAAAGTCGCCTTATACATTGACAAAAAATAAAGACAATATAACAGATTTTAAGCTATTTTTCTTTATTTTTTCAAACTGTCCTGTGCGACATGTGGCGGGTTTTCCCAGATCACATCACAATAGTCATACATTTTTATTGGCAATGCTTGCATTATGGCATGTTATAGACCAACAGGCACATATACAAAAGTAATATGCTCCATGTGTGTGTGTGTGTTCTTGTTGTTTAAGCATAACCACTTTTTTGAAGAGCGCCCCCAATTTTTCCAAATATTTTGAGATTTTTCCACAGTTGTATTGGGTATTTGGATAGTAACTATAGCTGTGAATGGTACAGCTCGAAATTCTCTAATAGGTCGCAAACGAAGGAATTTTTGTAATAGAGGTAATTAATATCGGCGATCTCCGAAATAATTCAGTGGCTGCTGGGAAACGTCCCCCAAATGGAAGAACCGGGAATTGCGACCGTACGTGTCCTACCTCAATCCATTAGGCAGCTAGAAGTAATTTTCTTGAGGTGGCACTATTTCATCATAGAAGTGACATAAACTTAGCATTTTCAGCTCTGTCGCTGATACAATCTGGTATCCCTTCCCAATTCATAATTACAAAATCGCTTAATTTTTATGAGAAATACAAATTTTTATTTAGCATTGTCGTTCACAGACCAGTTTATGAGAACCAATTAACCAACACCAACTGTGCAAAATACAAATTGTGAAAAATGGTCTGTTTATTGTTTTAAATCAGAGATGCTAACTTTTCCAGCATGATTTGTAAATTTCTGGCCATTTTGACCCCCCAAACATTCTGGGTGTGTGTTGTAATACTGAGAGGACCTAACACACCAAATTTCTTGGAACAATAGTCCTCGAATTATAACAATGCACTTTATCTGTGTGTAACTTACACCGAGGACGTGGTTCTTTGATGTCCTCGAAATCTAATGAGCAATTTTTTTTTTTTGTTTTCTGTGTTGTGTGTTGGGCTGCATGCATGTTTGAGTGAGTGTGGTTTCAGTGAGCTGAGAAGTCTAGTAATCCATTCATACCAAAAGTATATCATGATAATTTTTGAAATTGTTTCTGGTGCTGCTGCGCAATTGCTGGGTGCCAGGGCAGCCCTGGACCACCAGCAGTTCATGTTTTTTGTAATCCCCCCGTGGCATCTCTGTTAAATAGTCCCCATGTAGGCCATGTATGTAAAAAGGCCTCTGATCATGTAGGCCATGTATGTATGCCTGATCATACTTGTAATGTTTCTTTATTGTAGTTATCTGCTTGCACAACAGGCTGATGAGTTTGAATGCAGTGGTAAGACCTATGCCCAAAGCATGCTAGTCTTTGCCATATACGTACCCAAAATAAACTAAACTGTTCTGTAGTAACCCTTCTCACTCAAAAACCATCAAAAGTAAGGCTGCCTTAAAATATTTTTTTCCCTCGTCCTGTGTGTTCTTCGAAAAGGGAGGTGCGAAATTGGTATTGCTAACAGCCTCATATCCTTTGTAATATTGGTGAAAATGAGAGGCACTTAAGATTTAGAGTTCAGTACCACACTTGAAAATGAGGAAGTTACCTATAACTCATTACAGCACATAAGATTTAATTGTATTTAACATCTGGAATTATCTGAATATAGGAAAATAAAAACAAATTTGTAAAAATGGGTAATTTGTGTGGTGTAATTTTCCGCGCTTATATGCAATATTTAGGATTTTCACTTGGGTTTTGTTTTTTTTTTAAATAATTCGCTTTTGTCAGATACTACATATACTTCCCATAAACATTTTCACATTTTCGTAATTTTCGCACTTCTGCTCAGAAGTGCACACGAAAGCGCAAAAATTAATGTAGTGCGAAAACTTCCACTTTTACAGTGTTCACCCAACCCCAGAAATTGAAGAGGCGAGGGGCGAGAAAATATATTTTTAAGCGGCCTAATTAGGTATTTTTTTTTTTTTTCATTTTATGTGAATTGGATTTTTCGATTATCAAATGTATCCATTTTGCTAATTCTTCTTCCACTTCCCTCTCAAACTCTAAATTTAGTGAAAATGTTATGTTTCTGACTTCCCCTCCTTCGCAAATCTAATTGGAAGTGAAAAACATTGTTGTTCTTCTGCTCTACCTAAAAGTTGATTTATTTTGTTAGTTGTTTAACCTAAGAACCTTGTTCGTTTATTCGTATTGTTATGTAATCCCCTTGAGAATATTTATATTCCCAATCCTGTTCTTCAGTGTCTTAATATTTGTGTGTTTAAAACCAAGATTTTTTTTATCATTACTTTTGAAAAAGTTACATAATTGCCACACATCAAAACTTTCCATTATAATCTCAAGATTAAAGTAATTTTTTGTCATTCTTCTTGGAAATACTATGATATTATTTCACCATGACTAATTTTCTATTCAATTTATCTTTGATATCTTACATTGCCATTTCAAAGGGGTAACTAGAATCATAAATTCTTGTTTTGCTGTTCTGGTTTTTTTTTTTCTGTGTGTACTATTAACTTTAAATTATAACCGAGATCAGGTATATTTTAAAAGTGTGTTATTTCATAACTTTAACTGTTAGTTGAATAAGAAGTGTATAAGATATCTCTGATTTTCTGGTGCCTACCTATAATTAAATTGATACTGTTTTTGAGTGCGGTTGAATCTGATTTTTGTTTCTTATGCAACATTTTCACACCTTTGTATGAATTTAAAATTTTCCCAAATACTCTTCACAAATTGTTAGGTTCATAATAAATGCATTTTTTATGTTTTTTACGATTGCTGTGTATTCACTGCTTAGTCTTTTCTCGTCTTCCTTTTACTGATTATTCTAGGTGAGACACGAGTGAGATGTTCATAAACTTCCACCATAATTTGCACTCCAATGTTTGGAGACACCAATGAAATTTCCATAGGTTCATCAGACAAAAAAGTAAAGACTATATATAAAACTAAACTTTTAAAAAAAAAAAAAAAAAAGCAAGTGTTTTTTTTTAAAAAGAAAATAACAGTTGCTCTTTTTTTCAACAATAAAACACAATTGTTTAAACACCTCAGTTTAATGTATATTGGACAAAGGCTATGGATAGCCCTTGATATGCTTAATGAACCACTCCATCCAGGGCCCCTTGTATGATATAAATGTGAGAGTTTTTAAAATATTCCGCTACGAAAAACATGTACACACCAATCAGTAGAATAAGAAAAAAAACACATCCACACAAACTTGAAGATGTTGATTTTCCAACCATTGTTATCATATAATTGGGCAGTAAGAACTTTATTTAAGGGTTACTCAAAACCATTTCATTAGAAAAAAACTCTCATTTTGAACTAGTTTTTTTTTTTACTTTGCTTTTTTTGGCTTATTTTGGCACTTCAGAAGTTCAGTTTAAGGGTGGTTTAAACATTATCCACATGCCCAATAATGCAAAGTATTGGAAAATGAAGAGTTGTGTACCAACATCTCCTATGTCCCTTTTACCTTACTTGTTACTTTGAAGTGGTGTGTTCACTAAGTGAAAGATAAACTTTTTACTATGTTATGTTTCATTTTGCATCTAGTCAAATTAACAACTTTTAATTTATGTTTGGTTACAGCTAGAACTCCCTGCGCCGTTACTACTGCATCCAATAGTGTCCTAAAGACCTTATGAGTGACGATGGAGAGTTTTCGTCTTCAAGTCCTCGTACATCCACCAATAAAAGTGCCTTTATACCTTATAAGAATTCTATCTTGACATGGATCCTTAAGGATATTATAGGGGGCCAATGCCAAGACATCATGATAGCAAGTAAGTTTGGCCTATTTCTGCAACTGTGAATTCTTCTGCTTAAAAGGGTTTTGATATTTCTACAATGTTGGCTCTTCGGCAAGATTCGTGAAAATGAAAGCGCATACACAAGTGATTAGATGTTAAAGTTATTTTTATAGTTTTGTTAGGCTGCAGTGTTTTTTGTGTCCTTTTTGTTGATTTTAATATACTGTATACTGCAAATTTTTTTTAGTTTAATAACATGCAATTATTATGTTGTCAAGGAATTTATCTTTGAGTCCAGTGTTTTGATTTGTGTGAGTGAGTGTGGTGTATGTACACATGCAAGCATGTGCATACCAGGGGTGGATTTGGTGTGGGTGTCCAACCTCCCCTCAGCATGCTCGTGTGCGTGTGTGTAATTTTTTATTTCTAATTAAAGCATATATGTTCTTTCAATGCATTTAATATTTTTCAGCATATCTCCAGCCAGTTGTAAATTTTAAAGAATCCATGAGTACATTACGCTATGCAAGAAGAGCCAAACGCATCATTAATCATGCATTATATGAGGTGGGTCTCTTACTATGCTTGTTTGTACATAGCAATGGTCAGTGAGACATACTTAAAGACCTATCAGTGATTTAATCCGAAAGAGTAAAATTTTGAAATTTGGTCAGGAATATCTTAAAAGTGGAAGAATACGCCTTAGAATTCTCATATTTTACCTTTTCAACGAAAAATTGACGCGAAAACGAAGACAATGGCAGTTCAAAGATACGAATCTCCATTCAATTACGTGAGTAGTACGTGTTCCGAACGGACACTAATGACCTAAAACATCCGATTTTGTCTTATTAGGTTGCGTTTGGGTCGTGTTATCATTTGCAGGGTTGTTTTAGGATACCGATACTTGTTCCAGAATGCAAAAACAGTTTGGTGGCTGATTTTTTTATGATTTTTTTTTTTTTTTCGATTTCTATTTAGGCAATCACTGATATTGGCCTTTAAATTTCATACAGGGTTAAACATGCCTGGTGAGTCAAGATGTTCCCATTGGAGGTTACTTTCTACCTAAGTTATTCCTTCAATGACTCGCTAAAGATATTGGCACCAGCTTTTCTGGTTAACACAAGCAAATGGCCGTGTTAAAAATACCCACAATTTCCCTCAGAAATATGTCACGTTTGCAGAGATTCACTATTCTTCCAAACATTTCCATTATGACTTGTATAGTAAAAAATCCAATGACTCGACACAAGACACTGCTGGTCGTGCCTAACATGAAAATAGCGGTTTGCATGTCAGTGGTACGATCTAAATTTTGCCCTTTTTCTGATTTTCTTGACATGCTACTTCTTAAGAGTATTTTTGCGAAGGGTTTCAACTACCATTTACAGAGTCTAGCAGATTTTATGTGGTTCCCCATTTACCCCCCCCTAAATTATAACATGATTTTTAAGCCCAATAGCCACCTTCAAGAATTCTTGATGTTACAAAAATCATACAGGTCCCATAGTTAGTTATTAGTTAAACCAAAGTTTAAATCTGGTTGGTGTTGTCCCCGCAACAGGGGTAGCCAGATACACCTCACAGCTCAGGATTTTTATTGGAGCAAAAGGATAATTGAAGGATTCCTTTCCTGAGTCCAAACCACAGTTTTCGGCAGGGGCATAACTATGCCAACCATCCAAGGCAGCATCGTGCTGGATGGCTGCCATTAGCTCCTCCAGAGCTTACGCCCTTGTAGGTAGATCTTCTTTTCTCTACCAGGGTGACCAGCTACCCTCGTCATCAGATTTCCTTCCTTAGAAACCTAATGTGGGTGATGGTTTAGTGGCCGCCGACAACTCGGCACTGGGACAGGTAGTGCTGGTTACCAGGATACCATAGCCAGACCTTCAAGGAAACCTGACCTGAATAGTGACTTTTCATTTCAATTTAGAGCATAAAAAAAAGAAAAAAACTAAAAAATCCCAAAATTTAAAAATTATCCAAATATGTTTTATGGTATGTTAGAATGTACCTACAAGGGAATGATACATGTTCAAGATATGCCAATGTTGTCACACAGTGCCAGACTAGAAGCTGTTCAGGTCAAAATTAAGGATATTGTGGCACTTTGATTAGAAGACAAGTTTACTATCAACTGTCACAGGGACCAGAATATATTGGGCTAAATGGTAATTATACTAAACCAGACTGGAGAGTTTACATCTTTCTAAATATAGTGTTAATATTGTCATAAATTTGAAGAAACATAAATGTCAATATTTAATGTATATGCATTCATTGAGGCTGTGGTGGATAGAAATTTTTGCAAGTCCTGACTTTTATTTTCTGTTGGAGTGGGATGAGATTAGCTAGTTTTCTGGCCTTTTTTGGCCATTTGTTTTGCTCAGCATATTTCACCTGGCTATTCAGGATTAAATTAGCTCAAACAAACTCAACTCTATTGGATTTCCAGTTGTGATAGATGTCATAAATGGGGATGATCCAATTTAAAATAAGTCTATAAATTTTCATTCATCTTGATAATTACCTTCACCTCACCCCCATCTGTAAAGGTGTTCGCGCCAATATTTTCACCTGTTTGAATTGAGAGCTAAATGTGATTTTGTACTCCCCATAAGTACTGTGTAAATTATAACTGGTTGACCAAATGGTAAACATTTTGCAGGTACATCCAAACCAAATATCCTTTAGTCCCTAAGATGTCACAGGGTTAATTAAACAAGTGAGGTCACCGCCCGTGTGGATTCGTGCAACCTGTGGTTTTCGTGGGTTGTGACCGTGGTACTTTGCAGCCCGGTTTGGGATAACCCTGAAGGGAATGTCTATTGGTACTAATGGCAATAGCCCTTTCAAAAATAAAGAGACTGTTCCTTTATTTTGTAATGATAGAAAATGGTCTGGTAGTTTGATAGCTGCTTTTTGCCTATTGTATTTCGTATTGATTCAGACGTTTTGATTTTGCGCACCTTGTTTTTACCGCGATACGGGGATTCCCTCCCTGGGCTTTACCTGGTTTTTTCATCACTGTGCGGTGAAAGCATTGTGTTTTCACCGGGTGAAGACCCTCATCATCCGCATCCCGGCCCATTTAAACGACCGTCACGCTAATTGTATTTTCGTATTCTTTTTAAATGATTTTTTCCGCATAGGGTCACAAAGAGTCACTCGGGGTCACAGGTCACTTGGGTCACCAAGGTCACTGAAGTCACATGGGGTACCCGAGGTCACATGGGGCACTGAGGTCGCATAGGCGTCAGGGGGGGGTCATAAACACAAGGCACGGGGGTCACCAAGGTCACACGAGATCACCAAGATCACAACACCACCCGCCCACCCCACCCTTCCCTACGCAAACCCCACCGCTGCCCCCCGACACCCCCCACCCCGCCTCCCTTTTTGCATTCCCCCCCTACCTCTTCCCTCGGCACATCGCTTGTGATGGGCTATACACGAATCCGACTGCGACTATTATCGCCCCTACTCCGTGGGCGGCGCACTCACGCATCCGCCATGACTGGGGGGCATCTTGCATTTCTCGTTATACAACGCGTTACGTTGTAACTTGTTACCAAGAAGCGATAATTTTGAATCAGTTCTGACGGCAAAAACCAACACTATTTCCACTGTTATCCATTGTATATCATCATGGGCGGCTCAGAAAAAAATGTAAAGTCATTTAGGCTGCACAAATGCGAAAAAAGTTTACAAAAATTGAAACGAACTGCGTGCGAATTTCACTCGCAAATCCACACAAATGAAACAATCATCCTATCCATTTCAGTCTAAAAACCACATTGTAACCTCGCACGTTCATTTTCACGGGTAACTGATAGTCCAGCGTAGCACATCCATCACAAACGGACTAATTTTTGTTCGATCTCCGAAATCGTCACATTGGCACGGAGTGTCCTTTCTAAAACCAACAACCCGCATCGGAAGATGTCACGTTTTTCAGCAATCGATCGTTCTTTGGGAACTATTCATTTTCACCGTACCGGAATATATCACATTCTTTTGTTTACTTTACTTACTTTTAATTTTTGTCGATTGTTTTGAATTTTACTAAAAATTTATTTTTCTCACGCGTCTGTTATTACCAATTTTTAACACTTTTTTAACCATCAAGCGTTCATTCTCAGTCACGCAAAGTGGGCGATATAAACCTTCCATTTTTACAACAACATTAAGACACTTGCCTCTGGAATTCCAGTTGGCCAGTCTCTGATCATCATCCTTCCATAAATCAATGGAAATAAACGGTGAAATTTTTAACATTGCAAAAAAGGTAGGTTGTAAATTCTTATTATCATGAATGGGCTTATTATTTTGTTCGTTAAGCATATGCGGCGTGTGTGTGTACGTTTCAATTTGTGTGTTGGGTGGCCGGGATGCCCCCAGTACTGGCGGCGACGTAGAGGGTTCCTTTCGAGGCTTCCCCGTCGGATTTGTGTATTACATGTGATGTGAGGTCAGCAAGTCATGTTAGGTTAGCTAAGGTCACATGGGTCACCAAGGTCACACCAAATCACCAAAGTTCACATGACGTCACCAGGTCACACGAAGTACCAGGCACACAAAGTCACCACTGTCACATAAGTCACCCAAGGTCACACATAGGTCACCAAGGTCACATGAGGTGACCCTGCCTCTCGGCCGATGCATCAACCCTTTCCCGATGCACCCCCGCCCTTCCTACGCCACCCCGCCCTGACCCTACCCAGATGCACCCACCCCGACCCCTCCCGACGCACCCCACCTCGACCCTTACACCCCACATGCCCCCAACCCAACACACCCACCCTTCCCCGCCATATGATTCACACACAAGATGTATGGCAAGATGTATGGTATAGTTGGTATAGTATTTTTTTTCATGTAGTCAAAGGAATATGTGGCATTTCCCGATGTACCATTTTAGCCATACAGCAAATTATGCATATTAAATTCGCTCATTTGCATACCTCAACCGTCTATATCATGCACTTTCAAATGGCAAAGGAGATGCGCACCATAATGGTTTTTCGTGCAGTGAAGGAATTTGAGCGATGTACCGTTTTATAAAAATTAGTGATTATGCTGATTTTTGGCATATCAATGACTAATTGCATATGTAATTTTCCTCTCGAATATGCCCACATCTATCCAGGTCAGGCACTCTTAACCCTCTTCCTTCCCCACCAGTTTACATCATTATACACACTTACGGAACTCCAGATAATTTACACACAAGCCTTGAGAGGAAAGGGTTGTCATTTTGACTGGCTAAAATAAGCTAATTAAAATTCATGAATATGCAAATAGCCAGCAGAGCATTTCAAAAAGGTTAACCGAAATGTCTGAAAAATATGCAAATAAGCTAATTAAAATTCATGAATATGCAAATAATGCAGCCAAAAGCTACACATAATATTGCGGCACCTCACTCTATCATGATCCTATCAAGTTTGAAGTAAATCGGGGATAGCGTTTAGCCTGCAGAGCATTTTAAAAAAGGATAACCGAGTCATACGGACGGACATACGGACACACAGAATTTGGACTAGTATGTGCCTCCATGAACATTCGTTCAGGCGACACAAAAATGTCCGGACGCAAATCTAAAGCTTTCATTCTCATGGCCTAAACATACATACGCGTTACGTCAGAAATTTGCCCATCATTTGGGATGGCATACTCAAAATTCATCAGATGCCAGGGCCTACTTCGACGTCTTTGGCTGCTTCTTCTATCCATTTTCAACAAAATGTCCCGAAAATTGCCCAAAACTTGACACAAAACGGTGTATCTTCAACAGAGATTCGGACGAATTAGTGTAACACTGTCACAATGTGAATGTATCGTATCACCATTATTATAGACTCCCTGTACTGGTATCACTTGCACAATCAAAACAACAGCAGTGATTCTAAAAATTACTCGCCTCATTTTCTCTAATTTGCCACAAATTTACTCCTTTTTCCTTATTTCTGTACAAAACCACCGCCATCTTGTATCCAATATTGAAGATCAAATAACTTTTGAACTAAATTCTTGATTTGGGTGAAGTAAATTATGAAAATGTTGGAAATTTTATCTACTTGCGATGAAAACACTGCCGATGACACGGCTCTTCCATTGATTTACGTTACACCCTCGTATGCTAACCGATGGAATTGCATGAGGTATAGGCGCTTTCAGGGGGAGTAACGGTGAATATCTGAATCTATTCTCAGACTGGGAACACCCATATTTGGTAAAGAACGCACCATATATGCATTATGGAGGCATTTTGGCGCATTTATCACTCAATTACGGTTAATGAACATCTTTTTTGAATGAATCACTATTTGGTTTCCAGTGAAGTGTTGGCTCGATGAGCCAACATCGAGCATAACAAGGCGGTAATTACTTAAACTAGCGAAAATGTGTCTACTCAAACGAGCGGAAATGTGTCTACCCTCGAGGCGTTTGTAGGATTCGTGCGGTGCCACGAATCAAAAAGAAACCTGTAAAAAACAGGCAATTGACTGGCAGCTGGGACTCTATACATGCAGAACGTCGTAAAATTAACGGGAGCGTATATAACAATACGAAACCATTCAGGGAACTTACATACGGTGTTTACAATCTCAGCTTCACGTTATTGTGATTTTTACTTCTTTAAACAATATTAAGAATAAAAACGGTTATACCAATCCTCGAGTACACATTTGTCCAACGTTGTAGCTAGGCATCATACCACACGTATTGTATCTTACGTTAAAACCAGTCGGGTTGTGTAAAAAAAGTTTTATATTTCAGGCAAACAATTTGAGAAAAAAAACGCAATAACAAAGGGAAAACGCGAAAAATAAAAGCGATTTAAACCAGTTCTAGATCGTACACTTTGTTATATGGTAAGTTACAACATTATAATGTCGCAATTACTTAATCTATATATGAATAAACTTCATACATGTACCTTCATCGATTCGAACCAGGGCCTAAGATTACAAGTCCTAAACCGTATCCACTGCACTACATGACTTAACAGATAACAGATGTTAAATTAACTAGATATATATGTGTTGTGTGTACTACTTTTTGCACATTAAACTAAATAAAACAAAAAGGAGGAAAAGCGTTTTTAAACTATTGTCAATGAGGATGGGGAAAAATAAGATTTGCATTTTTTTTAAATGAAATACAAAACATAAAAACAACACAAAAAAACATGACTTAAAAATATTAAAAATATTAATTAAAACGATTGCCCTAAGTTACAAAAGAACGTAATAGTACGGAAATCTAATAAAACGGTCAGCGGTATGTATAATAATACTTTTTAAAAAATGTGTAGTAGTATTTTTTAGCATGTTTATTTCATTTTTTTCTGTGCCAAAATTGTAAGTTTATGTTAGATAGGTAATTTTGTTTTAAAAAAAAAAAAACCAAGGCGGCGGGGCGTAAAGATAGGAATAATTGGGGTTTACCGTAATAAAAGGTAAAGTATGGTTACAATTAGGAAACCATGTAACAGTTTTGTAGAGAGAGACAGATAAAATACAAGATAGACGGAAGAAGAGAGAAAGCGAAATTCAAAAATTAATGACAATACCCTATTTACCTGGCATTATAATGTTGACCTATATGCAATATTATAATAAAATAAAAATATGATAAAATAAATATAAAGATTTCAGAATCATAATGAGAAACTAACAATGCTATGAAATTTTATATACTGAAAAGTCCACCAATTTCAAACTTCAATCCAAATCACATCATCAGCGAAGTCATAGTAATGCAAGTTGATTATGAGCTAAGAGGTCATCGTCTATAAACGTTATGAGTGAAAAGAGAGAAAAAAATACAAAATTCACAATTGCTGCAACATTAAACGACAAGAAGGAAAAAAATGCAAAGAAAGTTAAGGTAGCTCGATTATCTAAAGGAGGTCAATGTAGTTCAACTGAACTCCAATGCAACTAACATCTGCACACCCAAGGTATCTGGTTACCGACATTTCGTAAGATTTACGGAGAAATATGCTTGGTTTGCTTGATGTCTGTCTCACTTATTTTATGCTGGCTGTAGTTTTGTAGGGTCGCATCGCGACCCGACTATAGAAATCATTGCCCTCAAAATTGCGAATGAGGTCTATTCTATTTGATGTATAGAAATCCGTGTCTGAAGGTCATTGCATTAATGTTTTCTTTTATGAAAATGATCTGCGTACTACTAGTATTTGGAGTTTAAGTGTTGGTTGTGTATGCGATGCAATTTCAGACAAGAATAAAATCATTGCAGGTTTCAATATGGTCTTAAAAAAGCCCGTAAAAAGCAGTTCGTTGATTTAGTCTCTGCCAGACGGCTGGGAAAACGGGGGTTGTTATAACGTGCAGGGATAGATAACGGGTGAGTAACAAATAGGAGAGTTATGAGTAAGAAAATGATCAGGCCACGTAGGTTACACTACGTATAATGATTGAAGCTTGTACATGACATGTGTTTGGATTATTATTTAAGACGCGAAGTTTTAGGTAACATCTTTATTGAAATGATAGGAAGCGTGTAACCTACATTAAATTAAAGATCCAATAACTTGGGGATTCATTGTTACACATTTGCGCCCAATTTGGGGTTTTTCTATTTTCTTTATTTGAAAGACAGGCGGAGTTTATTACATCAATTTTAAAGCTCGTAACTTAAGGATGCGTTTTACACATTTTGCCCCCCAATTGGGCGCCTTTGTATGTCTTTATTTGACATGACAGGAAAGGGGTAACTATGTTAAATTCAAGCTTATAACTTGGGGATTCAGTTTTAACACAGTTTGCGACAATTGGGTGTTTTTTCCTATTTTTCTATTTGAAATGACAGGAAGAGTTTTACGTAAGCAAATTTAAGCTCGTAACTTGGGATGCAGTTTTTACAATTTTGCCCCCCAATTGGGCGCCTTTCTTTTCTGTATTTGAAATGACAGGAAGGGGTAACCTATGTTAAATTAAAGCTTATAACTTGGGAATCAGTTAACATATTTTGCGCACAATTGGGTGTTTTTTCTATTTCTTTATTTACAATGCGGAGAGTTTTACGTACATCAATTAAAGCTCGTACACTTAGGGATGCAGTTGCAGTTTTTACATATTTTGCGGACGTTGGTTTTGCGGGCCCAATTGGTGTTTTTTATTTACTTTATTTGAAATGACAGGAGGTGTTACGTTACATCAAATTAAAGCTCGTAAAATTAGGGATGCAGTTTTACCATATTTTGGCCCAATGGCAAGCCTTTTCTATTTTCTTCATTTGAAAATGACAGAAAGGTAACCCACCTTACAATTTAAGCTTTAATTGGGGATTCCGTTTTAACCAATTTGCGCCAATGGGTTGTTTTTCTATTTTCGTGAATTTGAAATGACAGGAGAGTTTTAAAGTCATCAGATTGAATTGCTCGGACTTAGGGATGCAGTTTTACATATTTTGCGCCAGTTTTAACACATTTTGCGCCAAATGGGAGCCTTTTTATTTTCTTATTTGAAATGACAGGAACGTGAAGCTATGTTAAATTAAAGCACAACTATGTGAGGTCATGTACACACACCCAAAGGCAAGGGAGATCACTTGTTAAACAAGGGATTGGTTCTAATGCATCTTATGCTCAGTATGTTCAAACATGACTTTAAATCGTTATGAGATTTCTTTTTATACTGTTGTGTAATAAAAAGTGCAACTTCAAACTAGAAAACATCTCGACTCCTGCTTTTTTATGTGTTATGACTTCTTGAAAATTATGCCTGGGCCGACCCGACACAGTTTTTTAATACTTGTTAATATCAAACAATTGAATAAAATACACACGAAAAAATATATATGGGGAAAAACATTTTGTCCAAAAGCATAATTAAACAAGTGGGTCATAAGTCGAGAAATGCACTGTAATTGACATAGATCCTGACAATGATTGGCAATGCATTCCACATTCTATAGGTGGAGGCCTTGTTACATTCTTCACACAAAGAAATACCCAAAAGCTGGAGGAGTGCAGAAATACGTAGCCTACTTCACAGGTAATAGTGTAGGAGTAGCAGCGAGTTATTAAGAACTATGCCCAACTATTTTTTGATGTTGGTTTGTGGTGTTCCTGGTCATCATTGTATACACGATTTCACCAAAAGATAATCCAAGAAACGATGAAGATTACCTTGGACCCCATCAACCAAAAGAAGCAGGTTTTAGAGAGGGGTTTTCAGCCACAGACCATCTACAGGCAATAAATCCCACTAATTGAAAAAGTCAAAGAATAGCAACTTGATCTCTATCTTGGATTAACTACAGCGGCATTAATCCATAAAACAGGAACAATGTTTGAGGCACTGATAAAGACTGGACTACCGGAAGATGTATAGCCACACTTAATGACCATATATACTGACGCCATAGCTAGAATAACATATTATAACGAGTGTCCCCAAAGAGGTGAAATAGAGAGAGGGGTTAGGCAGGAGATACATTACTCCAAAGATATTCACAGTAGCAAGTAGAAGAAATATTCAAGAAATCCACTATAAGAAAAAGGGATCGTAAGTAAAAAACAAATGATGGAGAGACGTTAACGGAGCTAAGATTTGCGAATCAAATCGCTTTGACAATTACTTCTGTAAAGGATCTGGAAATTTAGCTGAATAGCTTGAATAGAGAAAGTAAACAAGTTGGATTACAGATGCATACAGGTTAAACAAAGTTCACGGCCAATTATGAGACAAAGGAAACAATTACAGTTGAGGATCATCCAATGGAGAAAGTTGGAAGCTATAAATACCTGGAACAAACACTGAAAATGGACACCAACACAGCTGAGGAGGTCCTCACACGAATAAAGGTAGTGTAGATATGCTTTGGAATGCACAAAAACTTGTTGACTGATAAGAACATCCCTATGTCTCTCACGAGGAGAGTGTATGATCAGTGTGTGCTGACAACCATGATTTATGGTGACATAGTCAACAACTAAGGAAATGGAACATAAATTGATAACAGCCCAAAGAGCAATGGAAAGAAAAATGCTTCATCTCACGTTAAGAGACAGAGTTCGCCACACAGAAATTAGGCACATACGCAAGTGAAAGACATCCAGATAATAAAAGAATCGAAATGGAGGGGGCCATGTATCCAGAACACAAGACAACAGGTAGACGAAAAGAACTTACAGAAGGAAAGCCAAAAAAAGGGAAGAGGAGGAGAGCAACAGAAAAGGCGTTGGAGAGATGACATTACAGGGTAAAGACAACAGCTTGGTCAAGAGAGGCAAGATTAAACACCAGATTGCAGTGGGTGACATAGCCTGATGATGATGACTACTTGACCTCTTCCTTTGGGGGTAAAAGTTACATCTATACACACAGGGGCCACCAGCTAGCCTCCATGATCTACTCAACCATAAAAATGTTAACACAAGTTAACTCCTGCAGATATTGCAGCTGTTTAAGGGAGAGAGAGAAGTGGACGCAAAGACGTGTGCCCAATGTCTCCAGATTGTGAATCTTGCGCACTGTGTAGAAAATATCAATAATGCATCCGCACGGTAACATATCGGCCCGAAGATCGTCGAAAACTGGTAGTTTTGGTAGCAATAACGGGAAATGATAGATTCATTGGAACTGTATAGATGGTAATTCATCTCATCTGCTCTCTTAATTCCTTAGATTTATTTTTAAGTCTAAGGTGACTGGAATTAGTGACAAAACCTTTTGGGATTTAAAAACAATTCCTTTAGATTCAAATATAAATCTTTAAATGATTTTATAAACAGTTTTTAACTCATATTTAAAGGTTTATTTTCAAATCAAAAGGACTTATTTTAAGTAAGCCTTTTCACGGATTTAAATTGTTTAAGTCCAAAAAAGGTTTTGTCACTAAATAATTGAATTCCTGTCTCGTTAGACTTAAAAATAAGTCTAAGGAATTAAGAGAGTGTTATGGGTTATACCATGAGATGCAATTCAGCTAGCCCTAGCTCTCTTTTTTTCAGGATTATTCCCAAACGCCCTGTTCATCATCATTAGATAAACACAAATTCTCTGGTAGTGATTAACCATTGTTGAAAAAAAAGGTAAAGGACGAAAAATTTAAAAAATAGGAAAACAAAACTATCCCTAATCCAAACTTCATTACATTCCTAGACAATGAAGAATGAAAAAAAAAAAAACCCGAAAAGCGGCTCTTTTCCTTCAATTGCCATAACTAAATACTTTTCCGATTCGAAAGATTTTTTTCGTTGTTGATTATACTTATTATTTTTTTTTAATATTTCCATATTTGTGCGATGTATTTAAAAAAAAACCTGTAAAGTTTGTATTTTGGGGTCACTTAGTATAGGCGTAGGCAAAAGATCTACCCCTCCCAGTCAGATGAAAGTTATACAGAGATTGAACAAGGGAAAATTAAACCCATGAAAGAAATCTCGATGTCATTAGACCTAAAATGTTTGATGCAATCGAATATTACGTTTCTCTCGGAGAAATCGGCCAAGTTGAAGTTTTCTTCAACTGTTTTCAATGTTGACAGCAAAAATATGCGAAAACTTGAAGAATCAAATGGAAAACATATAATTAGTGCAAACATTTTATTCTATGTAAAACAAATGTAAGTTTCGAATATTAAAATAACAAGGAAAAGGAAAGACAAGCAAATATTTCGCATGCATTTGTAATCCTTTACAAGCTTTAATTGAAACTATCTTCTAGTCTTAGCTTATAAGAGTGACATTCTGAAACTTTCAGCCTTCTCTCCGAATGCTACTGTTGGCAGTATCCATTTTTCAGAAATGTTTAAAAAATATATCAGGTAAAACTTTTGAATTCATTGTTTAAGGTTAAAGTTCAAACGTGCACAAGATACAATAGTTGAAATCTCATGATGCATCTTTAACAACATCTCAATTGCTCATTTTAAGTTTTATAGTAATTGAAAACAATTACCTCCCATGTACAGTCTACGTGACAAGCAGGATCTATGAACGGTTGCCATGGGTGAAAGGTCGAAGTTGCTTGGTGCATACAGAGCAGAAACCAAAGTACACGAAGCACCGTCATGGTTGACTTGCAATTCAAGTTTTCAGTCAAAATGAAGAATTTATGTTTTAAAGTCTCATCTTATGGTACCATGCATGGCCGGTAGTGGTATCGGTACTGGCGGTAACAAACACACACACACATTTACGAGTCCCGTTACGAGTATCACCAATTAACTTAACGTTGCCATTTCATATATGGCCAGGGCCGTGCACAAAGTCCATATTTATGCGATGGCACTAGAGTCTCCTGTTCAACAAACAAGGCGTGTTTGGCACATAGTTTTTGCGCAAAGTCCAATATTGTAATTTCTCCCAATAAGAGTGGCAGAATCACTCAAAAGTAAGAAAATATCTTAGGATTTTGTTATCGGTATTCTTGTACAGGTGGCAGTATTAGCATACCGCATATCATTATAAAGTTTTCACCGAAAGCTAAACCAGCAGAATG
This sequence comes from Ophioderma brevispina, assembly GCA_023653785.1. Lineage (NCBI taxonomy): Eukaryota > Metazoa > Echinodermata > Ophiuroidea > Amphilepidida > Ophiodermatidae > Ophioderma > Ophioderma brevispina. Next base: position 32,503 of record JAMKCH010003108.1, read on the forward strand.
AGTAGTGTTACGTCAAGATTGGCGCATGATCACTTCATCGTCGAAATGTGTTTGCCGTGAACCAAATAATGGATTGATATGGACGTAGGGACTTCCCCACCTGGCATTTTATCAATCAGAGCAAAATACAGAAAAGATTACACACATTAATACAAATATTATTCATATGGTGCAAAGTTTAAGTTCTAATAAAGTACAAAATAAAATTCCTCGAGTTCATTTCAAAGAAGCGGCTTATGACCGATAAGAGCTCAAATCTTGCATTTCAACATACTAATCATAATTGTGAGGATTTAACGATACAGCATTTGACATACTTTTGAATTGTCAAAATTACTCCTATTCTACAAGCTAAATTATCGCATTATGTGAGAGTATATTTTCAAAAAGGAAGTTCACCTGTTCCTCACTCTCTTATCACGAAGAGTTTTGCTTTCAAAACCCACCATGTCTCACCATATCATAACTTTTAAACGCATTTTATCTCTTTTAGCACCAAATGTAAAGCCGTTATCATTTTATAAACTATGTTTTCGATGCGATATTTAATAGAGGAAGTGAGGTGTACTTAATTGAAGGCTCTTGAATATGAACCAGAGTCAATGGAGGAATGATCAGCAGGATATGGTGAAAGTAGGTCAAAATATGTTTCCCACAGCTGACGATTTTTTTTTATCAAAAGAAAGAGCACTTCAACAATTAAGAGTACTATAAAACTAGGCCAAAAAGAGTAGGGATCACAGAGAAGACACTCGTCAACGCGAATGAAAAAAATTGCAAGGCACTTAGCATAGTATGTCATAGAGAATAAATACCTTGCTCTGTCGGCTTCTTCTTCTTCTTATCGTGTCCAAACACAGTGTTTCTCAAATATGATCCAGCCAGAGGTGGCTGGCTGCTTCACTGAATTCTGCAAGGTCCTACTTTTTAGGCTCACTTCGCTCGCAAAATCTATTTTCTAGCCTTTTTATCCCTTCCCCCTTTTTAGGATTTGTTTGGGCTTTTTAGAATGGTTCAATACCAATAGATGTTGCTTGGTTGATAGCAAGTCTTTCTTCCCACTTGCATGCTTGCTACACTAAGTAAAAAACCCTAATTTTTACGCAATTCATTGCTTAAAACCTCTGTTTTTCCTAAATTTTAAAACTCCCTGCCACCCCACTCATGGTGGAATCAAACAAAACCCCAAGTTCCTTTACACATACACAGATGCAGAAACAGAGGTGTCACCCAGATCTAACCGTATTGAAGACTGATTTTTAATACTCAGGACGTTGCAAAGACAATAAATTCTGTCTTTTCTTGAATCATCTGCAGCATGTTATTTGATACCCAGGTATCAGATATACAGCTTTAAAGTTTTCGAAGAGCATGCTCACAATCACTCGAAATCGTTGGATTAGACTCACAGAGAAGTTGAGTATCAGTGGCGTAGCTAGGATTTTCATATGGGGAGGGGGGGAGGGGCTTGTCGCATGTGAACCGACAGAAAACGGACGGGTCCAGGAGTGAAGCCCCGGTGGAGGTCCAGGGGGAAAGCCCCTTGAAAAATTTGGATTTTATAATTGGGTTGCCTGCTGACCATTGAACTTTAAACATATACTTTGCCGGCAATCCGGCCTACATGCGCCATGACTTGAATTCTTCAAGTGAACCGACGGGCTCATCTCATCCGACGAAATCAAATATGGGGGGGGGGGGGCACGGCCCCTGGCCCCCCTCTGAGTATCATCTGAGTATCATCAGCATACGAGTGACAGTTAATATCATGATTCCAAATAATGTCACTGTCTGGATGAGTATACATCATTATGAAACCTTGCGGGCTTAAAGTGGAGCCCTAGCTGAGGAACAGAGTAGTTGAACATAATGATGCTTGGACATTTCATTGTTAACATCACTCGGGTACTACGGTCAGTGAGATACATCATGATCTAAGCCAGGCTATAGTAGTGACTGTGATAGCAAAACTGGTTTCAAGCCTTTTATGGTCAATGGTATCGAAGGCAGCCCTCAAGTCAAGCAATACGAGCAAGACAGCCTTATTAGCATCCAAGACTTGAAGGATATACCTGGAGAAGGTGGAATGGTGAGCTATGCATGCAGATTACAATGGCTCACCAAGATCATGATCGCCAACGTATTACCTGACGTGATCGTGATGCGGCCTTCTCAATCAATTTGACAATGAATTAGATATTGGCAACTGGTCTATAGGTCTTTAGAACGCTTCAAATGTTTCTGATTGTACTAAAATGGATTAGTATTCACCAAAGTTGCTCAAAATGATTCTTAAAGGTGGGTGACCTAATTGACAGCGTCGTCCCCTTACTTTGATTTCGGTATTATATCCCTAATGTCCCCTAACTGCATCTAAATGTACTTTTGAAAACAATCATGGAGCGGACCCCTGCCTTGTTTTAGGGTGAAATTGCCCTAGATCTAACAAGAAAAATAACGCTAGCTCGTTTTTTGCAGTGATCGTCAGATTTTCCTCTAGGGACGTTAGTGATTTAAGCTACTATTGTGCCAATAACCCCAGTAAAATTTCAGACCTGAGAAAAGTTTATCTAAAGGTATGATGGTTGATTTTACCCCAAATTTGGTTGAACACACAAGACCACACCGTTTTATATGCATTGTGATACACTCTGCGTTATACTGCGTGAATCAAAAAAAAAATGTGCAAGAATTGCAGATGACGTGACCTTGATAAAGTCACTGAATCATAGAGCATTTGTTGTTGTTTTAATACACGCAATATAATATACTTACAAGTGTTGAAAAATGAAAGAAATCGACGAAAAAAAGCCAGATTGACAAATTTTGTAAACACACATCTTTCCTCATTATAATTAATATGTTAAGCAAGATATTACGTTTACCATGTTTACGATATACAGGGTATAGCACTATGGAAGGTTTAAAAAAATGAATGCGCGTTCAGTCGCAATTATCAACGTAACTGTATATTGTGGAACTGGCATAGCAATTGTTTCACACAAAATCTCACCCAATTAATCTGATGTGTAAATGAAAGGGTTTTCAACACAAGCTATGCCAATAAGGGAGTAAACTCTTATCTTAGCAATAGCCTAAACAATGGGAAGATCTTGTTTTGCTTGCTCTGCAAAAGGTGAATTGGTGTTTGGATTCGAAGACAGTTGGCACATGGTATAAATCTAGATTCATTGATTAGTCAGTAGCTGAAATAATCAAGAATGTAACTAAGTTAACAAGACATCATGATTATTCATGTTATTGACATTATTACCAAAAAACACAACGTTAATGTGTATAAACCCCAATAGGAGAAAAACAGGGTTGTGCTTACCAAAACCATGCCTATCTAGGTATTTTTCAGTCGTTTCTGTACTTTTTTTAAAACATGAACGTAATTAGATGTGTTTTATAAAAAAACAAACAAAAAATCTTATAATATGTGATTGCATTAGGTCAATTTTAAGTTCATCTTTCACTTTGCACAATTGTTTTGATTAACGTAGTATGTGTAATTGTGATACGCATATCTTTTTATATGTCATTGTTGATACACATTTTTGCCACCGTAGATGCTCTAAGATTGGATTGCCGTATAGTCTGAAATGATTTTACAAGCCATGGGTGGCAGTTGGATCAGCGCTCGCCTCATAAGCATAGGTTGTGGGTTCGCTGTCGCCAATGTGTGTGCACTTGGGGCAAGGCATGTACCTCGCTTGCTCTCTCCACCCAAGAGTATAAAGGGTGCCGGTGTCTATACTACAGTGTAGTGTGACGCACTTATGTAAGTCCTACCACCCATCATATTCTGTTCTCCATTGAGTGCTGTATGCATCATTGTTTCAGCCACTGTACCCAAATGATGTCTATAAGGTCACGGTTTATTCGTACATGTTCCATGGTTAGCTAGGACACTCTCTCATGGGGGACACTCAGTTCTTTACACGGTGTTGAAGACCCATTGTCCGGGTAAAAACTCCTGGTCCGGGAACAATGGTGATCGAACAATAGGGTAATCGATTCAGTGTTCTTTAACAGCAACATAGTTCACGCTTTATTCCGTTCTGTTATGGAGCCCGGACTTAGGCTCCGCCGGATATATCTGCTTTCACACCGGCATATGCTGCATGCCAAAAACAGACTCGCTGTGCGGGAGGAGTGGAAAATCCCCCGAGGGCCTGAGAAACATTATATGAGGAGTCTGGCTCAAACGCCAAAGAAGAGAGATGGCACTCCACCTGCGAGCGCACCATTTGCATTTTTACAGCCAAACCAATTGAGAAGAACTGACGTGAGTAAAGTGATTTTCCCAAGACCGATCTTCCAAACCATGTGACCAAACCGTTCCATTAGCATGGAGAGGATGGCTATTACCAAGGAAAATATCGATAGGATTATTGGACTGAAAAAAAAGGGCCACCACAAAAATATTATGTTAATCCCTATCCATTGTACGTGACATTAACAGGCCATGTTACATAATCAGGACTGTTTCATCAGGTTAGGCCATTATTTTATCAACATAGACGTACTATACACAAAACTCGCTGATAGGGGCTATGTAGTACATAGACCAATGTTATTTACAAAATCTTACCAAAAGCCTACAGAATAAAAAGGAAATTATTTAAGGCAGAAGTTGAAAGAAAGTAAATAAAAAAAATGTGGCCTCTGCAATGACGGTAATAGCCACACTCATTTATTTGAAAAGAATTGCTTGTGATTCCATTCATGCAGATTCACAGGTCACGATTTTCACAAGCCTTTTCATTTAAAGGAAATATGTCATGATTCTGAATATTGGAAAATTGGTATGGATGGAAAGCTTAAGTAACGTAGATAAATATAAATCAAAATAAGTTGAAAATTGTCCACATTTGTTGAGTATTTGCCCTTTTATTCGCCCAATAGCTTACTCAAAAACGATTCCGACAAATCCACAACGCAGGCAAATGGTGACGTCAAAGTTGATGGACAACATTAATTTCGTCGTTGGGACAATCATATTCTATCGCAGGGTTGCCACTTGCCTATAACTGCGATCGATGTGTTTTTATATCAATAATAATTAAAACAAACCGAAATGAAACAAAATATGTCATTCATTCTGTAACTTATTTCAAAATTGATATTACTTTCTTAATCCATCAATATTAACAGTGTACAATAACATATAGAGTCAACACGATGTGTTGTCATCAACTTTGCCGTTCACGGGGAGAGCAAAATTGGGCGCTTTTGATCAATGAAGCCGTGGGGAAAAATCCGCCCGTTTTCTAGTATGTCAAAAAAGCAAAATTTAAAAATGCCTCTATTTTTTGAATTTTACATCAAATTGTATTATTTTTTGGGAATGTGATAATTTATGAATGGTAGTCAAACGGAGCTTGACAAAAATCTTGAATATTTCCTTTAAAATAATACGCAAATGGTTCGATTCCCGGCTCTTTTTAAATTGAACTTAAAAATAGCTTGCTCATAATTCAAAAGTATGCAGAATTGGTCGGTGTAATAGGTTTGCACAGGGCAGCTTATACTACTTACATGACAGTATTCCTGTTCAGATATAAATGACCGAGGTTGGACAAAAGTGATATTTTGGACACTGGCAAATATATACCTAAGACAGTACATTCTTTACTTTTGATCATCATCCCTGACCATCCAAGCACACCAAAGATCGTCTTCAGAAAACGTGGGATTTGTACGACTGTTCGTAAAAAATAATTGTGCAAGGGAAAAGGGTCATGCGAATGTGAAAGTATTGTGCATTTTGGGTTAAAAAGTACCAAATTGGACAGAAGTAGTATTGATATGCTAAACCAAATCTGTCGGGCCAAATTAATTCTTCCAATTATGGCCGCCATTTTCAAATAGCCGCCACCCTATGAAAAGGCATTAACCCTAACCCCACGTCCCGGGAGGGATCTGAAGGAGACGATAGTGAGGGAAGAGGGGAACAAGAAAAGTCGCAAATTCGGGTGGGATTTCGAACCAGGGCCTTTCGGGCCCCAGTCCCATATGACCAGGGATAGCACGCTACGCGGGTGCGCTGGCACGGCCAGCGATTTAGTGCCCATATGAGTCTTGGTTTGGTGACGTTATAAGCTACATCCGGACCTTAGTGCATTTTTCTCACTCAGTGCTGTGAGATTTTGTGAGACTTTAGTTGGTTAGGGTTAATTAAAGGTCCATGGCCCGATCGCTAATAGCCTCGTCACCAGAAGCCCAGATTTTACACGGAAGTGGTCAACATTTTGTATAAGAAGGAAAGCTACTATTTTTCAGTTACCCTGTGAAATCTTAGGGCCAAAGGATGTTTGCGGTTTGGAAGTAATGAGCGAAAATGGACCCCATTTGGTAGACCAATATAATTACACAGTACTCTATGGGGCTTACGAAATCCGATTCGGCTCTCACATGAAAAACGCATTGAAATAGCGGCGCGAAACTTTACAGGTGGGGTTTTTGGGTGAAGGCCAATCTATCAAGATCTTGAAAACTCCATATCCTTAAATAGGCCATCCCCTTTAATTACTTAAATATGGTCAAACATGCTTTTAATTTGCGTAAGTGGTTTTTATTTAAACTGTATATATAGGTCAGATAAGACTGTTTAACTCTTAAATCAATATTTCAGTTATTTCACCAAATATTCGTTAGTTAATTTCAAAATGCGGTCACACCATGGAGCCTAAATTCAAAATGGCTGCCGTGCACAGGAAAAAGCGTTTATGTTGTAGTTAACAATGCAAACCTATGGGTTTCGTTGATTTTCTAAAAACTTTGGGCCCTCAACATATGCAAACCTACCTTTTGTTGTAAATGCCAATGTACATGCTATCAAAATGGCTCCATATCAAAAAGGGCTGCCAAATTAAAAATGGCAGCCACTGTTAAATTTGTATGTTAACGTAGTATTGATTTTATATGTGTCATGGTAACTGGTAGATTTAATCAACATTTTAAAACATTAATTGGTGTCTTGGTATATTGGTTAAACATTTTACATTGTCTGTGTGTATCACACAAACAAGAGGCTGTCATGTTCAATAAATGGCTGCCACTATCAATGGATTAACATGCCTTAAATGACTGCTGAGTTTCTTTGTCAAGTTGTACCTCACAAGTTTTATTGTCTTCTACCAGTTAACGGTATGTGCTTGTATTTGCTGGCAATTGCAATTTCTAAGAATGTTGTCATATTCAAAATAGGCTGATAAGTCACTCTGTTAGTATTTAATACAAAGTGGCTTAATTCATGTTTACAATGGACCAAAATACCAGGAAGGAACATGGATGGGTCATGACGGGCTTATGTTGAAAAATACTAAATATTTTAAGTCATTCATTTACTCATTCATTCTTCATTTTGTTATTTCTTGTAGACTTGTTTATAACCTTCCATTCTTACTGTACATTGCATGTATTCCTTCATAGTTTAAGACTCTAGATACTAACAATCTAACTATCTGAAATTTAAACTACTTAGTTCTTCCGGTAGACCAGGATGTTGTATATATTTTGATCAGTTCTGATGTATACGCTAGGAAAGCGACGAGGGACACCTTTGAACCTTAACACCTATAGATGATATCTATCGCTCTTCTAACAACCCTGCTTGTTAGCTCAGTTGTTTAGAGCGTCGTGCATGTAATACGAAGGGCGCCGGTTCGAATCCGGCCAAGCGCACATGGGGTTTTTTTCAACACGATCGTTCGCGCTGGCAATCTCAGGGAAAGATTAATACATATATAATCCTGTATACTGGAGAACTAAGTAGTTTAAAGTTCAAAACAAATATGATCGTATATGTACAATTAAAGTTCTGATGGTATCCGATAGGAAAGCGAAGGACAAAACCTTTCGAACCTAACACCTATAGATGATATCTACTCGCTCTTCTACCAACCCTGCTTGATAGATCAGTTGGTTAGGGCGTCGTGCATGTTTAAATAAGAAGGTCGCCGGTTCGAATCGGCAAGCGGCAACATGGGTTTTTTCAAACACTACGTGCGCTGGCAATCTCCAGGGTAAGATTAATAAATATATAAATCTAACTATCTCTCTCCATGCACACATAAAGAAGCTGATAGCAGGCTTCTATACTTCATGCAGCCGGTGCTGCTGCTCAAGGATACCAAAGGGTCATGCTGCATACTGCGGACACAGACGTTGTTGTTGTCGTTTTTTTTTCTGTAGCCTTGTTCAGCCAGTCCCAACCTCACTGAACTCTGGCTAGCATTTGGTACTGGAAAGATTCGCAGATTCATACCAGCACATACTATTGCCCAGACCTTAGGACCAGAGAACGCTTTGTCTCTGCTGATGTTTCACACCTTCATCGGTTGCACAAAGGAAAGAAAACCGCATTGGGAAAGCAAGCAAAATCTTCCATGATGTTGTAAAATTTTGCAACCATAGGAAGAACTTCTCCTCAGAAGATACTGGACATCAACTAATGCCAACATTGAAAGATTTGTTGCCCTCATGTACCACAGAACAAGCTCCTGTGAGAGTGTTGATGCTCGTAGAGTTATTTGCTCATAAGGGGAGATCCATTGAGCTAATTTCACCTACCTCAGATGCACTGTATCAGCACTCAAACAGAGCAGCATATCAGGCAGGACATTGCTGGGGGCAAGCACTGCTGCGAGCTCCAGAGCTACCAGATCCAGCTGACTGGGGTTGGAAAATTGCTACTTCACAGTTGTGAGAACCTGTATGGACACCTTACCAGAGGCATCAAAAGCATGTCAAAAAAAACCCGCTGAAGTGTGACTGTAATGTAAATAGATGATGTCTTGGTGGATGCAAGTGTACCAAGGCTTCTTCTTCTTATCGTATCCAAACACAGTGGTTCTCAAGTATGATCCAGCCAGAGGTGGGTACAATGTCTGGCTGCTTCACTGAATTTTGCAAGATCCTTGTCTGTGCATTGTTGCTCCAACAGTGGGTATAACACTGACTTCTGCAGGTTGCTTGTCTTTGCATTGTTGCGCCAACATTGGGCAGACCAAGAGATGTTCCATTGTCTGTGGCGCTGTTCTACAATTACATGTAGTGTTCTGATCTGCTTCCAGATAGCCCCGCTTCTGCATGAAAACCCTTGGATCGTCCGATTCTGGTTCGCAATCTGTTGAGACATCGCCATTCAGCCCATGAGGAGTCAGCTGAAGGTGGGTGATGCTCATCAGATTCAATACCAATAGATGTTACTTGTTGACAGCAAGTCTTTCTTTCCACAAGGCGACTCTCTTAAACTCATTTGGGACTGTTTCAAGGGGTTGGACTTTGCTTAAGAAACTCTCTCTGGAATTAAGGCGGTTAGCAGCTGGTTTCTGTCCGGACATAGGGTGCTTTACATTAGATATTTGGCAGCTATGCTCTTGTATGCTAGCTACACTACGACAGGTGTCTGGTGGAGCAATTCCTGTCTAGGATGTATAAGTTGTCCGTTGGAGTTGGGCGAAGACATCCTGTGATAAGCTGGCAAGAGGCATTTAATGCTGGATCGAGCTTCTTGGCATGGGTTGACCTTTCCCATACAGGGCAAGCATACTCTGCACATAAGTAACACAGGTCAGGTATCTTAGGGTATGTGGGCGAGCACCCTATCTTGTGCCAGTTAGTTTGTTCAAGATGTTATTGCGTGAGCATATTTTACTCTTCGTTTTCATATGTGGGTCTTATAAGAGAGAGTGCGGTCCAAGGTAACCACTAGGTAGACAGAATTATCACAATTCTCAGGGGTATTCCAGACCAGGTTACTTTAAGCTGACGATTGGCTTCACGGTTGCGTGCATGAAAAGCACACACCTGTGTCTTGAATGGATTTTGCACGTAGGTGGTTTTCCTCATAATAGGAGTGAGTTCATTCAAAGCTTTGGAGAGACTCTCTTAACAACTGAGGAGTGATGTTGATCTATAGCTCTTTGGATTAGATGAATCTTTCCCAGGGTTTAGAAGTGCCATAACACGTGCTTTCCTCCAGCGGGAAATAAGGCACAATTGTAGAGCCCAGGAAGCTATTCCTTTGTCAAGGCCTATTGCTTTTCCTGGTTGAAGTTAGCAATGCCGGGTTTCAGTTTGTTCCATGTTGAAGGGGCGAGGTGAAACCAGGGGCGGCTCCAGAATTTTTTTTTTCGTGTAAAGCAGGGGTGAAAGGAAGATTCTATATTGCGGAGGTATTAGACTTATTCGGGCAGAGAACTCATATTGAAGTAGTAGTATTGTTGTATTAAGTGGGCCAGGTATACAAAATTCCTAGCTACAATACAATAAAGAATTAAACCAGTTCAAGTGTTGGTTGAGAACATCCAATTTTTAACTCTTGCTTTTCGCCCCTGCTTTTACGATTCTGGGGACCGCCCTGAGTAAAACCAGGGTTGCAACTTATACCTCTACAGTATAGTTTGATCTCCTTGGGCTTCTTGCTGCATGCATTGTCATTTTAAAAGAGTTGGTGGGAAATTGGTTGGGTGGATTGTTTGTAACATTTGGTTGACTCGAAGCTTTCGGATGGTTATTTTGTAGACCATGCTTTCTTGCTGTTATGCGTCATATCGGTGGTTTCAATTAAGGTGTGCCAGATTTTGGTCCTTTCCTCTGGACACTTGCTCAACCTTTAGCAGGGTTTTAGATGAGAAAGGATCAGCTTCAACATGGTGGAATACGTGATATCCTTTAGCACATCCTTGGAAAGGCTTGGTATATCGTCCTCAGCCTCTTGGTATGAATCTCCGAGCAGTAGTTGGGCAATTTGTCATAGTATGGGTTTTGGAGCAACCCTCTTCACGTTTTCTGATCCAGGTCATCAGCGATTCCTTGCCAGTCTGCTTTCTGTAGTTAAAGCGGCCGCTCCTTAAAAAACCCCTTTTTTTTGTTGTCTTAACTGCAGCAGCATGACTTGGATACAGATTTGTCGATGTTGAGTTTGTGGAACAGGAATCAGAACAATCTTGCTACACAGGTTAGAGATGCTTTTGCCAACAATAGCTAGATCAGGGTTTGTTGTAAACCTCTCTTCAAGGGGCAATATAAAATGAGGTGGCAGCTAGCTGGGTCGTGAAGGTGATTGATGTAGATGTGATTGTCATTCTTCCACAGCTGTCTCCATCTTTATTGGCTTCATTGTAGCCCCCTTGGGTAATGGCGCGATGATTTGTGGGAAAATCGCCAATGAAAAGAAATGAGCTTGTTGGAATTCCCGAAATTGAATGAGGGTGCTTGAAATCTACTGGTGGAGGTTTATATTTGACTGAAGTAACTATGACAGAGCTGAGCTCAATGGTGGGGACTCGATTGTTGTCAGCGATATTGAGGTGCTTCTACAACGGGGCCCTGCGGTTTTTAAAATTAGCACTTCCAAAACTGCCGACTGTGGTCTCTCGATGGCAAGGACCATTCTAAGTATGGTCTGGGCGCTGAACAACAAGCTCCTCTGTGGGTTGCCTGCAGACATAGGACATCGCATTGGACGATTGTTACAAAATGTCAGCAATGATGTTCTTTTTGCATTAGAAAAAAAATCCCTACACATTCAATGATGATGAAGCTATAGTTAAGGCAGACCTTACAAAAGGCCTGCGCTGACCTCTAGCCATGATATGGGAATACTAGGGAATTGCCGTAAAGGCTGAAATGGTATGTAACTGTCACGGGAATTGTGAGCGATATTGAGGACACTTTAATATGACGCAATGCTACATCCTTCGTGCCAATGTCAAATAATAATCTAGTTCTATCCCTATAGTTGGGATATTTTAAGCCCAGGATTTAAGTAGTCTACCAATCTTAATCAATAGAATGTTCATGGAATATTTAAGTAAGACCTTTGCTACACATTTATTAGACTACCATGTACTTCTGCGACGTTCAACTTCTTTGGGTTGCTGACAATTGGCACTTCCTTTGAATTCCCCGTAGGAAGTGACCCGCGTAATAGGATTCGTTGCCCCAGCATCGGTTTAAACCAATCACCAAGGCTTAAGAGCACGGAAAATTCAAAAACTTTTCAGTGTAGTGTAGTTCTATCCCTATAGTTGGGATATTTTAAGCCCTGATTTTAGTATGTTACCATCTTAATCAATCATAATGTTCATGGAAATATTTAGTAAGACCTTTGCTTACACATTTTATTGAGATCCACCCCCCACCCAGTACTTATGCAGACAAGAAGTACATTTATTGCAGATTTAAATTTAGCATATCAAGAGCTACATCTGTGCCAAATTTGGTACTTTTAACCCAAAATGCACAATGGTTGATATCTTGCACCATTATGCATGACGGGACGGACCCTCTATCACCCTTAAGCGGCCTTGGCTAATTAGAAAATACGTTTTGTGAAATGATGCTAACATCAACTCAAGGGCGTAGTTTCAGTTTCAATGCCCTTGATTCTATTCAATTTGATTTTTTGCTTTCATATTTCATCTGACTGCATGAGAACTCCACCACAACCCACCGTCACTGACATCCAACTGCCATTTTGAAATTGTGTTTTGAAAATCTGGCGCAATCAAAACTTTGGTCTCTCAATCAGGATAGTACTGATGGTATCAATGCTTCTTGGCATTGACAGAGCATGACTATTGAAGCTGATTGTGCAATTATACCACCTTGTTAAAGGCTGACCTCCGAGATTCCCCGAGGAGGGCGCCCTAAATTTTCATACAAATTGTGTTTTTTTGCATATTACATAATGCTTGCCCATATACTAAACCCACTGTGTGAAAATAACTAAGCTCATCGAAGTCCTTCATTATAGAACAATCGCAACTTTGTTACAAATTCCGATCCGGAAATTTAGCTATACACAGTTATTCTATGGCACTGTGTACTACCCATAAAGTTGTTTACTGTATGGAAACGAAAAAATCCGATACAATCTCAAACTTTGGAATTGGGGGATTTTAGGTGAATATTCTTTTAGTTCTAGTTAACTATTTAAATAAATACACAAAAAAAGTATAATTTAAAAAAAAATCTCTTGAGTCGGCCTTTAATTCGCGTTGCCACAAAAAACATTCTAAACAAAAAAACCAAGCCAGAGTGAGTTTCTTATACCATGAAATGTGACAGTTTTATGAAAATTAAATCTTTCAATCAATGTAAGTCATGTCATTCACAGATAATATAAATGCGCCTTTCTTAAAAATTGGGGCCTCTCTTGACTATTCCCATCAGGGGAAGCAACCTTCTCAAAGACTTTTGGGAATGACTATAAGCTCAATCAGTACACAAACTTTCAACACTTGTGGTGTGGGAGTTTCTAGACTAGGCGACTTGTGGGTAACATTCTCTAGGTGAATTCACTGTCATTCAAACTGTTGTTTGTATCAAGCGTGATACATCCCTTTGAGTTATTTGGTGAATATGGTTAAAAAAAACTTATTCAGCACATTGGCCGCTTGCTCCTCATTCTCAGTGAAATTTAGCAAATCTCACCTATTCCTATATCTAAAAAATTTGGCTTTACCTTCTGTCGGATCTCACATAGTTTTGTTTGGCTTTTCTTAATTTTTCAGTAACTTTCCATGCTCTGCTTGAGCTTTGGACAGCTTTCCTGGTTTGTTCCTTTGCGTAGAAAAAAACAGTCTTTATTATTATCTCTTGAAATGTCCTTGTATTCATGTACAACTGATTGTTTTCTTCTTTACGACTGTTTTACCTTAGCTTTCCATGCCAGATGGGCTTACTATTTGCTTTCACCAGTTTCAGGGTATGTGCCTCATTCATTATACCAGGTCATACTCAGACATATCGGAATCGTTTGATGGGTATGACTGTCAACAAACAAGTTTCTCACCGTATATGACAGAAGAATGACCATCATGACACATAACACCATGGAATGTATGCAGCTTTGTATTGGCTTTTATATATGTGTATTGGATAAATTTATTATATTCCGAATTGCCGTACAGGTTGGCACACAGTGATTGATGCCAACGAAAATTCCGTCCTTGCCCCCACTGGTTAAGATTCGCTTGAACATATTAACCAAAAACGTTTAAAATTTGGTAGTTTTTGGTGCCACGCCTGGGAATTTGCTGCAGGCATAAGCGCCCCTCTCAATTCACGAAATTTCCAAAGAAATTTCCCTGTCCAAAGTTTATCTGTGGTAACATTCACACTGCAGGCGATCAGCATGGTCAAAATCGCCTCAATCTGCAGGTGCACAGGTGCATAAGGTGAAAAATCCCGGTGTGTAAAATTGTCTGATGTAAGTGGTTGAGAAAAGTTACTTTCAATGGTTAAACAAGCAAGTAACGAACATTCAACTTGCGTGCAGTGTAAATACATTTGGCCTGGGCTCCACGGATCGCGTTGGCGGATTTGGGGCAAGTTTTGTGAACTTCTGGACAGTGACATTGGACACCGGTACATACGGAGTATTATTGTGATAAGACAGGTTGAATGCCTGAGACTGAACAACGACGGAATGCGTTTACTATGCAGGGTGAAACTGAAGAAAGCTGCCCATGACCTGCTGAAATTTGTGCGTTGCCGTTACACCATCACCAATGATCGCAGCAACCATGATCCATTGAAATGTTCTGGTCGTGCTGTATTTCAGCAATCCTGTGAGGATACATTCTACCCCAGACAGCCTTTTCCCTTGACCCTGCTGGGGTCAACGTAGTAAGAATTGCTCCTGGCAGGTAGGTCTAAAATCATACTTCAAAAACAGGTGATTTTAGTAAATCATCTAAGTATGAAATGGGCATTGTCTAAAGTTTTTTGCCAAAGTTGTCCTCAGAATGATCTTATGAAATAGCTTCTTCTCATTTTATATTCTTTGAATTGATGTTTCTATTCTCTGTGGTGGGGATGAGTATACTTTCCGTCACGCACAATCCTTTCTATGCATCAAGACTATACCAGCATTCCCGCCAGACAGAACCAATGGAAATGCGTAAAGGAAATACATGTTGTGCGTTACACGCAGTAACTCTCGCGCACGTATGTAGCCGCCTATTTAGAAAAGGATGTGACGCGACTATATAGTAATTGGTGAACATTGAGGCCCGGCATTGCATTGGGAGTGTTCACGAATTTGAGGTTAAGGTTATTTAACGGGAGTCATAAGGTCAATTTGTAAAAATGCTGTAAAGAGACAGGCCAATTTGAAAAAATACGTGCGCCCTCTAAGATTTTTACAAAATCGATTGTTGCAGGTTGTAAAAGGCTTTTATATACAAAGCCCACTCACCCGAAAGGATTAAGACCAATCAGATTCTTAGGGTAAACAGAACGATTTTTATAATTTAACGTCGCCAGACGTTAAATCAGCGGACGACGAAATGGCGTTTAACACAGGCACACATGCCGTATGCATGTTTCCCACGCATGACACTGTTTGATCGGTTCTATAACCTGTTTGAGCTTTTGTGGTTTAATATCAGTGAATACGAGCATAGTACGAGTCAAAAAATATTCATGTATAAATATTCCACATTGTTGATTAAAGTATGGAAACTTAACGTGGCCTACAAATTACCGGATGTCTTTATCCTCATATTAATGTCCTATCTGTTTTGGGGATATGTTAATTGTATGTGTAAAAATATATCTCCTGTAACTTCCAATGGCCTAGAATCATTTGAGAGCAATTTAAGAAATTCATATTTTGTGAAAATGTGCCAGTGCCGCTTTAAATTTTTCATGCACAGAAATGGACAAGGTATAATTTACCATTTTATCCTTGAGGGGACGTGGGTCATAAAATGGGTACCTGACCTTACAAACTTGACCTCACATTGCCTGTGACCTTGGACAGGACCTTAACGCAAGTAAAAACGCGTCGGCTAAAAAAAGTGCCAGGCTTAAGAAAAAGATTCTACTGGCCATTTTTCATAACGGGAGCTAAAATCGACATATCTCCACATGGACGATAGAAATATGATGTCAACATTGCATTAAACATGAGAAAACAAAATCAGGTTCATCGCAAACCAAGCTACGGTCGCGGATGGCACAGGTGGTCATTGCCTAGAAATGAGTGATGGGGGTTAAATTCAGCTATTGCGTGTTTAATGTGAAAATAACGTGACAAGTAGATGGTCAACACCATAATGCAAGCAAATTTTCTAAAATCTTCAGACACAAAAGAGCTTTATTTTGATACCAAACACGATACCTCAAATATTGCAGGGAGTTGTCTAGTGTAACCGGAACCCGTACAAAAATGTGTGTGTTCTATGGGAGAGCACCCTTAGTGGTGCGCTCCCATATGACTCAAGTTAGAACTTTTCAATGGAGGTTCAATTTTACATTTTAGCTATTTTCACTTGCCCTCATATGAGAATTGACCTTGATTTAGGACCTTTGACCTCATAAACATGATGCGGGATCCCATGGTGCACCATGACACAAGTTTGGTCAATTGGCTACAGAAATAACTTAAAAATGAAAACAAAAGGTGATTTGTATGTTTTTTTTATATTTCAAGAGAAAACATAGGCGACAACTTGCGTATTTGCTACTATACGAAATTCGAAAATGTTACAATTTTTGTACCAAAAGAAACAGTCTAGCTAATCCTATATTACAGATGGGGGGATATTTTTAAGGCCTTTACCCAGTGCAAATCAGAATTTTCAACATTTTTTTCGGGACACCTGTTAATTGAAATCACTCTATGACACCTTGAACCCTCAATATAATTAGTAAATAAGGATTGTAATATGCATCATCACACACCCGTTTGTTCCCATGAACTTGGTGTAAGTGTTATATAACCCTCAAAACTAACATGCAATATTAAAAAAAAAAAAAAAAAACCCTTTAAGCAGAACTACTCAAAATGTTGGCCTAACTGCTGCAGAGCCTGATCCATTTATAGATGGGCATTTTCCAAATTTTGATACCAAAATGTTTAAAACAAGACCATGGACCTTAATGCTGGGTTTTGTTCTTAATAAGATAGAATAGTATTTGTTCAATTCTGCCAAGTACATTAAAGGTGCGAGAATATGTACTAAAAATAGAATTGCACCTAAAGTCGTCATGGACGGAAAGGATAGGAAATGTGATTTTCAAGTTTTTGTTAATCTTTTCTACAGGTTCTACTTTCTATCTAAACTTTATTGTATTTTTGCAATTTAAATTATATAAGCACGACCCTAGTCCTTCATATAAGACATGCAGATTTTCACCCAAAGTTTACCTTTTGAGAGTCTCCGCCAACCAAAGGTTGCGTCATGGACGGACATTTTTCTGATGTCATGGACGGACATGAATTTAACAAATGTTTGGACTTGTAGAAAAGATAATAATTTTGCTTACTATAAGCAAAGTGACTTATAGCTCCATCATGCTGCAGCAAAGGTTTTTTTTTGAAATAAGTACCAACGTACTTGAAAGAACAGGCCAAAATTATGACTTTTGTCAGGACGGAGTCGCGGACAATCATTGCTTTATAGTAGGTACGTCCATGACACCAAATTTATCTGAAAAAATTCTTCTAAAGTTGGTCTAATGGATGTTGTAAATCTTCATTAGGATGATGGCTGATGTCAAAATGCAAAAACAAGAATTTTTAATCCTGTTCCTTTGGTAATTATGCTTCCAAAGTTTGGAGGTCTGGCCAATTGAAAAAAATGGAAAATAAGAAAGTGTCCGCCAGTTGAAACATTCCAATTACTCATTTCAACGACACCTTGTAACAGTTGAATATCATTGTATTAATACATAATAATCTCATAAAGAGCGGGAGATACTTCTCCGGTTTCACTCGTTTTTTCTTTCTTGTACGATGTAGAAATGTAGAAAAACTTTACGAGAATTTTCTGCATCATGGACGCTACACAGTATCGTATCAAAATGTCAACAACCCCGAATATCAGTACCTTACATTTGAAAAAGCAATGTTTCTAAAGTTTAAGTGTACGTTTGTATAAAAATGATATTCTACCTTCATTATATCAGTACAACTTATTATTAGGAGGATAGACTTTTAGATAAAAACCACATTCATTGTCATGTGTGGATGTCAGTCATGATTCTACTGTCCATGACACCCCTACAATAAATGGTCCAATCCAATCAGAGATTCAGGTTTGCAGTTGTTGATTTTATTCTATGGGTCTGAAAGAAGAGATGTTGACCTCTCAATTTACCAAAGAATTTAAATCAAAAATAGGAAATTTATTTTTGACTACCATGTTAACCATAAATGGATCAGCTTCTGCATTGAAATTTGGCAAAAAATCCGAGGTGGCAAAAAAATAAGCATTGGCTCTGCATTGAATTTGGCAAAAATCCAGGGCAAAAATAAGCATTGTAGCATACACCGAGTGACATGATTTCTGTATGTGCCACAGCACCATTGGTACTCTTGTTAATTATTGCATTTGATGTCATACTTTATATTTCGCACCTACCAAAGTCCCGTTTTACCGGGGATCTTCCTCTTTGTGGATTTTTGCTGTAAATATCAAGACCTGCATCTGCTTGGTTAATTTTTGACTATGGTAAAAGCCACAGTAGGTACTGTGTTCAATTTGCTTAGTGACTCAGTTTTTGGAATTGTTTATTTGGAAACTTCAATTATGACATACCATGAAAGAAAATTTCTCTAAAATATGTTGAAATGAATATAAATGCTGTTTGGAATTTATTACTGCCTTCAGCAATGGGAAACATGTATAGATCCTGGATGCATATTTTGTCATACACCTCATAGACACTCAGTGCAAATTGTCTATTTGATAAAATAGACAATTTACATTAAAGTGAAGGAGAGATTTTTTAGGATATGAATTTCTCTCAAATTTCACTGGATCGGTTGTAGACCAACTACCGAGAAAGTTTGGGAAGGTTTATTGGACAAACAGGTGCAAAGAAAACCACAAACCTTGTTTGGAATTGCCTGCTATCGTAATCGAACCCCATAGAAAACATGCTTTGACCTTTCTGTCGTGCACGAATGAAACTATTAAATCACCATCTTATTACATAAAGACGGCGTATTCGGCTTATTCACTTCAGGTGTGATCTAATACATTGGTAAGCATTCCAAATATGTTAAAAAACCTAGGTTCGAGAAAAATTGGGGCGCTTCTTTCTGGAATTCCCAGGCTCTTTAAGTGCGATGGTTAACTGAAAACAGTAAACCACAGAATGGGACAACCTAAATAAAATAATAAACAACTCCTTAACAGTTTCTTGAAATCAAAGGTGTTTTCAGTAATCATGGCATGGTTAAATATGAAATAGATTGGGTTCATTTCTCCGACAAAAAATGTAGAATTTTAAAATTATTTAAAATGTTTTGTGATGAAAACCGATGTTGCCACGTGATGTTTGATACAAACTATCAAGGAATAGCAATTAATGGAAAGAAACCAATGCATATTATGCAATCTCAAAAAGTCAAACCCTCCTCCAAATAAGTTGAGATTGTCTGATTTGGGGGAAGCTGTCCTGTGCTTTTACTTCAATGATATGTAACAGTTAATGGTTATTAGTCATGACAATGATGGTAATGATGATGATGATGATGATGATGATGATGCGGGTGATGATAATAATGATGGTAATGACAGCGATGATGATAAGGCATAAAAATATTGTTTGTTTATAGGAACTTTCCAAAGGATTGATTAATAGAATTTGACAGATTTTGTTAGAACACTGACTCTGTCCCTCCTCTGACAGAGCCCAAAGTGAACTAAGGTAAAAGATTGATATACTTTTAAAGAAGAACATGATAAGGGTAACCCCTGGGATATTTCATGATGGAATGATAAGTACACATAAATTGTTTTGGCAACCGGGCTTTTCAAATCTAAAATCATAGCATGCAGTTGTGCTAAATACCAGTTTTCGGACTGTTCAGTGGACCATATCTTGAGAACCACTCAACCAAAATGAACAATTTTTTCAGGCAAGATGCTCAATTACCCATTCTTTATGATAAAATAAAATCCACAGATATCAAATTTAAAAAAAAGTGGAAAAATATCACTTTCATTTTGGGTAAAGTTTTTTTTTGGTCACCCTGTAAGTTGAAAGTAATTTTGCGTTAGAAGTGGTAATCAAACCCACGACCTTTAGATTACAAGACGGACGATACCCACGCCACGCAACTGAAGCCAGCAGAAGATTTTTTTTGTAATACTTAATAAATACATTAATAGAATAAAGCTCACACATACCGTAATCTTCTCTATTGACGAGGTTACCTGGTCAGCCCCTAGCCACTTTGTGAGATTGGAAGGTTGTGGGTTCAAATTCCTTTGCAAAAACCAGTGTGCTGTGTTCTTGGATGAAGTACTTTTTCTATCCTGACATTTGATAGATTTATGATGGAATCGCCATCCAATAGCAAAACAAATGCAGTGGTGCCACTATAACTTTTATTATTGAAGGCCAGTGGGAGACATAGTGATTTCTGAGAAAATAATGAAATTAGTGCAAAATCAGCATTTAATGTATATTTGATGTTCCTGAGGGTAAGTGGTGGAAAGGTTTGATTCTGGGGAATTTTCCTTCACATGCCCCCCACACACCAGCACCACTACTCAGTACATGGCACAGGTGCGGTGCCAGGGGGTGGCAAGAGAGTTTCAAAATTCAGGAAACAGGTTTTAAGAAGTAAATTGCATAAAAATTAGGGGTTTTTTTACGTATATGAGTTAATGGTATAATGTTTCGCCCCTCTTATGATTTTACCCTGGCACCGCCCCTGACATGGCACATAGTGGCAGGGTCTTTGAGTTTATGCACATTGTTATAATATTGTCATATGGAATGTGTAATAAGCAAAAGTATGGTGGTATTTTAGCACAAAAAGTCCGCTCTAGGTGTGCTCTTAGCTAGGTGCACTCTAGCCTCACTAGGTGCGCTTAGGGTGCGCTCGGGGTGCGATCTGGTTTTGACACTAGTTTCTTGTCTTATAACGGAATAAACTGCATCATTGTATTGACGTTTATTCCGTAAAAGAGTAGAAAAGAGAGTAGAAAAGAGGATTTTTGTAGTTCAGTACATCACATCCCAGATAGCAAGCAAACATTGGACCAATGTCGGCAATGGTCGGCACGGTCGCGGTCGGCAAGGCAACGTCTAGCCAACGTCGGGGTGATGTCGAAACTGATCATGAAAGTTACTTTAATTGGGTTGATAGATGGGTGGCAAAGCAACGTTGGCCCAACGTAGGATTACGACGAGAATGTGGGATGTGAACATAGAAGTTGTCATGAAAAATGAAAATAATGTTACATGTATAGGTAAATTTGATTAAATATGTAGTTGTGTTTGAAAGTTTGGATCATTAAGGTTTCTAAAATGGATTCCATTTGTTCGGGGATGTCGACACTAAGACAACGTTAGGCCAATGTTGGCCCAACGTTGCAAAATTGGGGGCGTGGTCTTGACGACCTCTCATTTTTTCTTACTAAATTTTAATTTTTTGACCATTTTAATCTTCTCCTGTGGTGCTACATTTAAGTTTTCTTATTTAGTAGATGGAATTAATTGCATTTTTTGCAGAACATTGTATTTGCGGCTTCAAATGAGAAGCAATCATGCACAAGTTACAATTTTTACCTGTTGACACCATAGAATAAATACCTATTGTCAAGAATAGATTTCGTCTTACTGTTACTGTTCGAACTTGTTTCATTGCACATCAACTTCAAAGTTGATGAAACAAGCTAAACATAATATATTCCTTAATTATATTATGGAGGAATAAATTCCTTTAATAGGAGACAGAACACAACCTACCGCAAGATTTTGATAATAATTGGTTAAATTTTGAACAAAGCAATTACTAATTGTTGACTTTACACAGGCCCAACTATAAGCCAACGTTGGCGCAACCTATTTCTGACGTTGGATCAATGTTATGCCAACGTTGAACTTTGTACGTTGGACCAACGATGGCCCACTGGCCAAAATGACGTTTGTCAGACGTCTTTTTGCAACGTTGGTCCAACGTCCGAAACTATGTTGCACCAACGTCGGCCCAACGTAGTCTTGCTATCTGGGATGAAACCCAAGCGCACCCTGGACTCCCGAGCGCACCTAGAGTGCACCTAGAGCGGACTTTTTGTGCTAAAATACCACCATACAAAAGCCTATCAATCGAACAAAGCAAATAATGTGTTTGTGTGTATCAAGTTGGGATTCCAATAATAGCAATAGTACCAAAGATTACATCTGAACTGGCAACTTTCCAGCAACTAAATAAATAAAAAATGGGTTCTCTACTGCTATTCCTGGAATTCTTGCAAAAAAGTCTGTGATTATAATTGAGGATGGGCCCATACTCTGATCTGCTTTACCGTACTTGCTTCTTTTGATCCATGTGTGAAATAGGGAGCTGTAGTGAGAGATGAGCTTGGTCATCACTGTCTTGTGTGTTCATAGGACATGCAGTGCAGGTTGCAGATTAGCCAATTGATTTGTAATATGTTTGCTGTCAGTGTTATTTAAATTAGCATAATCAAACCCACAAGACAACTTTATAGTCACCGGCAATGTTCATGATCCATCGATTGTTATATTGTTGCAATATTGTAGTTGTGTGTATGCGCTTTATTCCGTAAAACTATTGATTCAATTATCACAAAACAACACTCTAAGTTCTGCCAGATTGGTTTGTATAGCATTGTAGATTGACACTACAGATAGAAAGGTTACTGGTTCGAATCCCCGTGAAACCTTTCTTTGATTTAATCAGTCTCAATATTTTTAGAGTAAGAAAAGTTAGAATCAACTATAAAATCAATGTAATCAAATACATCGGGAAAGCAGTGTTGTAGCTATGCCGGTCGGTACTGGTTGGGGTTAACCGGCACAGACTCAATTTGACCGGCAGTAAGCTTAAAATCTCAATAAAGTACAGGAAATCACAATATTAGCTTATAACCAAGGGGATTCCAACTACTGGTACTCAATTTACCTGGCACTCAAGTTGGCCTGGCTATAACCCGGGGGTAAGTGATGCTAAAGATATCCCTTGCACTTGGTATTCAACACATAGTTCTATTGTTAAAGTTTTTATTTTACTTTTTTTGCTTAGCAGTGTCAAAATGAACCAGTTTTTTAGACAACTGTTTTAAACTGTCTTTGGGTGATGGGCTGTCTTTAGTGGAATAAATACTTTTTTCTTAATAAAACACTCTTTCGTTACTTTATACTAACAAATTTCGTTACTATATAGTAACACATTTTTTCTCTTAAAAAAGACACTTTTTAAGACATTTTTAAAGAATTTTTTCAGTTTTTCATTTTTTACTAAACTACTCATTTTTCTTAGCCAAGAGGATTGCGCCGCAGGCCTATAAAGTTACTAAACTAGAAAAATCCTCTTTTCTACTCTTTTACGGAATAAACCTCAATTCTAGATTACAGTTTATTCCGTTAAAAAAGGACAAATAGTAACTCTAGTAAAAAACCCACAACATCAAACCAGAACAACCCCACAATGTCAAATAACCTCACAACCTATCATTTCTACCTATAAACAACCCCACAACGTCACTCTAGTAAGTACACACACCCACACACACAAACATACAAACACATCACTCCACAGACTGTAACATTTAAAACAAACAAAAAATTAAAAAAATTGATTTCTTTTTTTCTCAGACAAAATTTCATGTCATAAAATTTTGTCTGGGAAAAAATTCAGGTTTTTAAGATTTAATTTTTATGCACAAAATGTTATGATTCTATTCAGTCATTGAACTTTCTAATGTTCATTATTAGATAAATTGAAAGTAATCCAGTGGCTTGAGCCATGAAGACGACTATTAATACATTAGTCTTAGCCAGCAAGCAAGTAGACCAGAAAGTTTTTGAGTCGTGACTGGGGGCTCTGACAGATTTGTGGGCTTAATGGTCTGCTGATTTTTCATTCAAATGATGAATACACATAATGGTCCATTTTGGCACTAACTTTAACCAGATAACAAAGTTGGGACTAAAAACTTTCACCATGATATTCCCCCGGGATATTCCACTTCTAGCTTTCTTCTGAGTGTTAGAGAGACCACTGGCACATTGTTCAAAATAGTGCATCTTCAAAAGGACATCGCCGATAAGGAGAAGAAGGAGGCCCTCTATATCATAATTTTTATTTCACCATAATTTTGAGTGGTTTTGACAACTACTTTATCATGTACGCAAGGTGTTTTTTATCCCCAAATACACTTGTATCAAGAAAAAATAGAAATTCGAGAAATTTCAGGGGCATGCTCTCTGGAAAAAGCAAAGCTTAGAGTCACTCCTCCATTTCATGACACATTGATCCTTATATGAAGGAAAAGGAATGTTGTCATAGCTGCCCTTTGTCATTGAGCTTGTAAGTGATTGCCTATAGATAGACCTTTTGTCCTTCATAAGCTACAAAGAGCTACTGGAGGCACCCTTTATACCATACCCAAATACCATTAGCTTATCTGCTAAGATTTGGATTATATAACCGTCTTCACACCAGCAGACTCTGGATACAACACAATGGCCCATCCATGACTGCGCTATTTATATCATTCCCATGGTGTATTTCAATAGCTTTCATTCGCCATTTGTCAGGAGCAAATACTCCCCTGTATTTTACTATGATTTATGAATACCAGGACTTGCAGGGTCATTTTTTTTACACTGTAAACATCCAAGGCTCACTGAACAGAGCCCTTGGAGATTAGCATGCTTACCATATAGTGATATGGGTATGGTTTTTTGTTGTGAAAAGTTTGTTGTTGTTTTTGGCAATTCCATTAGTGTTCCGGCCCCCTGAAAACAAAAATGCAAAAAATAAGTCCTTTCCACCCCAAGACCCAACGACACACCTCACTTATGTTGCTAACTAATATAGTGCACATCCTTACAACGCGGCATGTGGTTCTTGGGGTGGAAAGGCTTCAATCTGGGAATTTTAATTACCCATTGAGCCTGTATTAAACTTACATAAAACCTACTTTTGGGAAATTTTATGGGTTAAGTGGGATTTTTTGAAAACCGGCAAAAGGTAACTTTGAGCATGTCGCTTTATATCAAAACGTTGCAAGTTCATCCATTCTCAGGACAACATAGAGGGCGTCCTTCATTCGTTATCCGCGCGAGGTCCTTTGTCAAATCCACATGCTTTTGCATGTTGTAACAAGTGACTTAGGCGCCTTATGGTTCTGAAATGGCCAAACCGGTCAGGGACAAAGTCTAGGCCGGTCAGAAAGTCCGTCCCATCGGAGGGTAAATAGGGTCCAAAAAATTGCTAATTTTTGCAATGATTTTTCAATTGTCATCAAAATTTCCTGATTTTACCTCAATTTTTTTAAGGGGGGGGGGGCACTCTTCCCCCTTGCCCCTGTTGTTATGCCACTGGTTGTAACGCTTTTAAGAGGGCACGAGCTGATAAAGCGTCCGACCCATACCAGAATTTCCTGAGTTTCGGTCCCGCTGTGGCTAACATGATCGCACCCGTTACCTTATTACTCCTCTCAACCCCCGTGATTGGGTTTTAATTGTAGTATAGGTGGGGGCTGTTTGAACAAAATATGATTTAAAAATGTAAAAAAAAGGACTATTTAGGTTTAGAGTTTTTGACTCACTTACACAATACTTCACGGAAGTCAACTTTCTGTTTAAATAAGTTTTGACTGTTTCCAGATTATTACTCACTCTGGCCGACATTTGTTCTACCCTGTTAGATTATATCGATGGCACAATTGGTCACTTTTATTCTGTCTCAGGGTGGACTATGTCATTGTATTCACGCTTGCGGGGGGGGGGGTAGGACACGATATCTCGATTTGGGCATTGGGGGATTTCAAACGGTAATATGGGGAGCTGCTACATCATTTACTATGGCAGTCTCAGTCAACCAGTGACATTAAAATCATCTCTAAACCTTTGTTCAAAAGATCTTAGTAATATCATGATAAATTAAGAAAAAATTGATGACTTCAAATCCGTCGGGGTTGTGGATTACCCGCTGCAAAATAGTGGAATTTCGAATACGGTTCATTTAGATTCTAAATATTGTGACAGGCCTAGTCTTTAGTCAAGTCTGTGTGGTACCCGTTCGATATGTGTAAGAGCGCCCTCTACCGTTAATTCTTTGAAACAGACTAGCCACCCTAAATTGTGCCGTTTTGAATTTGCTGTTTGGCTGTTTAGGTTTGGCATGTTCCTACCCCCCTGCAAGCTTGGGGGTCAGTAAATTTAAAATCCAGATAGCGTAACTTATTGCCCTCAATTTAGACTTCAGTTTTGGTCGTATGCTAGTGAGTGTAATGTTACCGTTTAT
Source organism: Ophioderma brevispina (assembly GCA_023653785.1). Taxonomy (NCBI): domain Eukaryota; kingdom Metazoa; phylum Echinodermata; class Ophiuroidea; order Amphilepidida; family Ophiodermatidae; genus Ophioderma; species Ophioderma brevispina. The sequence goes on from JAMKCH010003108.1 coordinate 58,772, forward strand.
CCTAAGTTGCTGAAAGATTGTTATTCCTCCCCCATACGGCTCATCCTGGGGTTTTCCAAAGGCTTATGGTTAGGCTATGAAATTCCTATTCCAGTTCCCGTTTCATTTTTTTTCATGACTGAGTGGGGATGTTTCATTATCAGTATCATTTCAGATTTTCATTATTGATGTCAATAACTGTAGTCAATGCTTTGTTTTGAGGCACGACACACATCTTATTACAGTCTTCATGTAAATTAACTTTGGTACACACAGAAGAAAGTGATTTGATAATCACTTCTTTAGAATGGCTGTTGCATGTCAGTTTCTGAACCCTAGATCTAAGTCTTGAGCAAGACTGGAATGACTGACCTGAAATCGTCTGTCACATCGTCTCAGGGAAGGAATACCTTCCCGTCCCCTCTATTTTCACTTGCAACCAACATGATACTCGGTAAATAAACAAACGTAGGCTAAATAAAGTTTTAAAAACCCGGACGAAAAAAAAAAACAACACATGGACAAATGAACAACACTGACCGGTAATAGAAAGCGTACAACATTGTTGTGCTTGATTTATTTCATCATGCAGGGTACACCGTCCTAAAACAAATCTGCACAGAATTTCGCAAATATCATGTATTACAAATGTAAATTTATTTTTCATATATATTTATAAAATCTTCGAAAAATTGACAGTAATTTCCTAAATCTTTAAATTTTGAAACATGCAATATAGCGTGTTACCCAGTGCATCGGTAGAAATTCCCATTTCACCTAGTCTAGCCTTTAAATTACCTCAGGCTGTAAGTGTAAACATGCTTTAAATTGCATCATTCGTGACTAAGATCACGTTAAAACAAATCTTTTGTTGTCCTGACATCATTTGGAAATATGAAATAATGAATTATTTGGAAATAATGAATTATTTTATTGGTCATTTCTTTTGAACCGAGTCGGGAACGGGAAACTGGGAATCACCTTTTCATTAGCCGTATAGCAGAAGATGAGCAGAACTCAAGTTCATGCAGTGTTTGGCTCTGCCTGAGGCCCAAAGTCATTTAAACACCACCTCCCTAACTGACTTAATTATTGGACCCATCACCTTTGACCAAATATCTGTGATGTTGTTAGATTTCAACATAAACTGAGATGTATTTTAGAAAATTTGGATCCACTTCTGCTGAGTATAGTGGTAAGTTATAAAGGTTTACAGCAAAGAAGGGTTTGGAGACAACATGGAATGATTATAGGCCTACTGACATATTGATGTTGACTAAAACAATATTTACAAGCACAGATCATAGCATACATGTATATCGCAATGTCATGAGAGTGAGATATTTTTTGGCTGCGATGTAAACGATATGAAAAATCACAGCAATGCCCATCCTTGGTGTTTATAGAATCAATGAGTATGAGTCCTTGATTTTCATGTAATTTGTGAATTTTAACACATTTAGTGATTACAAAATACAATGTGTTTACAAAAAAAGGCCAAAATCATGTGAAGTCTTTGGAATCATAAATAAGACTTGTGTACTATATTATGGTACAGCATTTTTGTGTTTGAAAATTTGCTTTTTTTTCTTCCTAAGTTTGAGAGCAAATTGAAGGAATTAATATACTTTTTTGAAAATGGGCCTGTGTCTCTTTTAAAATTTATGGCTTAAACTGATCAAAAAATTGTAAAAAATCATAGTTTTGTTTCTGTTCCCTCACACTTAAAAAGGTTTATCAACTGTCTTGAAAGTTTATTTCAGGAATATATTAAATTTATCTAAATTATTCAGATCAACATCTGTAATAATTTAGGTTCAATCACTTACATGCTAGCATTGGCTACTGAGAGTCTGGCTTTCAGGTCATTAACAGTCAAAACCAAAACAATCTGCAGGTTATATTATAAAAATGTATTTTGAGACAGAAACGAGTGTTTTGGCCTGATGTAGGTATTGTAATTAGAGCAGAATAGGTGCTTGTTCTGATTGTCTTTGTGGCCATTGTCCTGAAATTTTAGCCTCCATATCCATTTAATTCCAAAGATAGATAAAACCGCCATTTTAATGGTTAACCATCAGTGAATGGTGAATTTGCAATATGCAATATCACTTCTACCAACAAAACCGCAAGATTTTCCAATGAATCTTGTAGTGAGTGTATGTAAGTGGCAGGCTCTCATATCAAACAGAACACAATACACTTTCAAAATCAGAACATGCACCTTTAAAAAAGATTCAATCTGTTGATTGGATAGACTAAGTTACAAACTTAGTGGGCGATATGTGGGTCAAAGTGAATTTCATGGGCCAACAATTCCCAAATTTGTAAATGGGTAACACTGAGTGTGCATTTTCTGGCTGCAATTGCTCCCCAAAGAGGAGAGCGCTTGAACAAAGTGAAGAAGCTTGAGCACAGGTATGGGCCCTTTCCCCACCGTACCCCACAACCACCACAGATGGGAAAGGGGAAGAAGTTTGATCACAGATATATGGGTCCCTTCTATCCCACCACTGATGGGAAAGGGGAAGTAGTTTGAATACAGGTATATGGGTCCCTTCCCCAACCCACAATCACCACTGGTGGGAAAGGGGAGGAAGTTTGATCATAGGTATATCAGTCACCATAGAGGAATTTATAAAGTTGATTATATAATTACCATAAAAATGCCCTATGGGCACTGCGATATGGCCTTCATACCCACACTATATACACACAAAGGAAAGGAACTTTCCATAATTTTTTTTTATCAAAGTTCCTAATGATTGATAAAGCAAAATTGTTAGGCAATGCAAGCATGTAATTCTTTAATAATTATCAACACTGACATTTTGAAAATATGAATCTAAGGAAAAAACATTTCATCAATGGAAACTCTTACAACACTATAATAAAGTTGCAATTTTATAGAAAACATTTCTGCTGCAAAAACAGTCACATTTGCCATCTTTACATTCAAATTTACAGGAAGAATACCCGCTGTGATGAAGGTCACATTCCAGATGGCCGCATATGGTGATCACATGGTGATTATATAAAATCAACTTTATAAATTCACCTTTGCTGACTGTATGTGGGCCCTTCCCTCACCCCACATCCACCACTGGTAGGAAAGGGGAAGAAGTATGGGCCCTTTCCCCCACCCTACAACCACCATTGGTGGGGAAGGGAAAAGTTTGAACAGAGGTATATGGGCCCCTTCCCCCATCCCACAACTTCAGTGGAAGGGGAATAAGTTTGAGCACAGGTTTGTGCACCCCTTCTCCTACCCCACAACTGCCACTGGTGGGGAAGGGGAAGGCCTCTTCTTCTGTCCCTCAACCACTACTGGTAGGGAAGGAGTAAAAGTGTGAGCACAGATATGAGTCCCTTACCCTACAACCATAGCCCGCATAATTTGGCATCAATTATCCTAAAGGCTGCATGCAGCCTTTGGTATAAGAATTACAGGTTGTAAACAGGACGGTGATTATCAATGTGATTGTGTACCTGTGTACAATGTAGTACGTCAATGCACCTGTGTTATAGATTGAATATAAATACCTAACCCTAGCACAACTAAATCTCACCAAAACTCACTGTGTTAATTGAGAAAAATGCACTAAGTCCAGAAAGTAGCGATGACGTCATCAAACCAAGACTAGAAGACGTCGGCTAGAAACCGACGTCAGGGTTAGGGTTAAAGGTGCATTTTGTGATTCTAGCATCTTATTTTTTGTGTATAGTGCACTAGATATCCCCAAAAGGTTATGATTTCCAAAATTAAAGTTGATTCTGATGGTGTGTTCTGATGTTAAGAGCATTATGTTTGTAACACTGTGCCAGGCCACTGTGTTGTAATTTCTGTCCGTTTACGGACAGAAAATACAAAATTACAAATTTCTTCCAGAGTAGAGCAAATGTTATTCCAGTGAGTCCTATATAGAGAAGCGTACTTAGATTTTCTGTTGTGCTCAACTGAAAATACTAAATCATCTATTTATTACATGAGGACAGTGCTATTGGGATATTCAGTTTATTGATGAGCATAATTCTAAATATGCAAGAAACTTTCCCAGTGTTTCTTTAAAGGGGGATGACCTGCTTTAAGTCTATAAATTTTTCATCTTGATAGAAAGGCCTTCACCCCAAAACCCCATCTGTAAAGTTTTGCACCGATATTTCAACCCGTTTTGATGTGAGAGCTAAAAACGTGATTTTGTAATCCTCCCACTTTAGTCCATCAAAGATTTTGGTATCGGAAGAAAGCTTTCTCATTACCCCAGTAAAATTTTAGGCACAGGAAATATTTCCTTTCCAAATTCCATATCATGAACAAAAATGTGTCCAAAAGTGGTATAATATCACATTTAGGGACCATTAATTATTTACCTAGCTGCAGTAAGGATACACAGCACCCGTAGACTGATCATCTGATAATGTTTGGGGTATTTTGTCATTGTCATGTTTGTACATAAAGAGACCCAAATTAAGTTTATAAGTATCGAATACATTCAATACATTAAACCAGAAAAGAGGGGACTTGAATGAGATCGATAGTGGCTTTTGGAGATCGTTCTCAATGCCCCTTTTTGAGTTTGAATATTTTATCTAAATATATTCTTGATTCATTACCCCATACCAAAATACCATAGTTGATATGGTAATACAGGGTGAGTCAAAAAAAACTTGACCCGGATTGTGTCCGCCATTTTGAGTTTTTAAATAATATATATATAACGCATGTGGTATCATCGGAAAGCCTACTTCATTATCTTTAATTTGCTGCAAAGATAATTCCAATCGGTTAAGTCTTTTGAATCAAGTATTCCGGTTTTCACCCTATCCGCGGATTCCCATTTGAATGCACGGTGCCCGACTAAGCAAATGTGATTCCGTGGACAGTGCAGAAAACCGACTGCTGGATTCAAACGACTGTAACTCGGTCTATACCTAACCGATGTGAATGATTTTTGCAGCAAATTAAAGATAATGAACTAAGCTTTCAGATGATATCACATATGTTAGATATATGTTACTTGAAAATTCAAAATGGCAGACACATCAGGGTCAAGTTTTTTTTGACTCACCCTGTATAAGGGTACAATATAGAGTATACATTATTTGAACAGGTACAAAATGTTTTATTTATTCAATATGCCTATATTTCTTGATATCGTCTTACGATTTAAAGAGACACAAGGACATTTCCAGAAAAGTGCACCATAATTTTTATCAAAACTGTTTTTTTTAACATATTTAGAATGATTATATATTAAATCCCAACTGAAGTGGATAAGTACAAAGCACCGTCTTTATATAATAAAAAGATGATTTAGTATTTTTCTGTTGTGCACGACAGAAAATTCAACCACGCTTCTCTATGGGGCTGATAGGACTGCAAACTAAGTTCAAAATTGTTTTGATTTTCTTTCTGTGTGTTAATCCAATAAACCTTCCAAACATCGGTAGATGTTGTACAACCATTCAAGTGCAAATTTAGCAAAATTTGTATCCTAAAAAAAACCCTCATGTATTTTTAAGTGTGGGGCTATGTAAAATTGGGAAGGAATGGGGGAGTTGTGTAACTTTTTGCGTGTCAATATGGTCATCCCAGCCCCTCCCTCATAATTAATGAATGGTCCGGTCCTTTATTAACACACACCATGTCCAATGGGCCAATTTAGTGTACATTTTTGCTTCTACTCCCCAAACGGATGGACCGTTTTAACTCAAAATCTGTAATCAGATGTGTTTGGTGATACGCTTCCATAAGAGGGAGAAAATATCATATGAAAAACTGGACGAGTATCGGGTTACCCACCTTTAAGTGTCTAGACTGGCAAAAGTTCCATGTGAATTAAATTTGTAGTTTAGCAAAAATAAGCATGTTGCACATCGACTCTAAAGGATACTTTGTATAAGCTAAACATGAAGTGGTGTTGGTGATCACTTAAAATATATCTTCAAAGAAAAGAATTCTGTCAGACTAGATATGTGGCTATCAGTCAAATGAGGGCTTAATAATCTTTCTCTATATTTCAAATGAGCGAGTGGTGGGGACGGTGTATCTCTTGATGCTGCTTTTAATAACTGCGTTATGACTCTGTATCTAATGTTTGCGTAAACCGGTCAGGACTTCCAATTCCGGATAATCGTGATTTGTGGCTTGGCAGCTAATGACTTCACATATTTACATAAAGTATTTGATATATGCTAGGTTTTTATGTAAGCACCTTGAAAGCATACGACTTGATTGATTGATTGAGTGCACTGTTTGTATAGGGAATTCCAATTAAAAATTGACTTGAATTTAAATGGTCCTCATACTTTGTAAGTTATATTTTAACATTGGCTTCTTGCATTTACTGTTGGTAGATTTTGCTTGAAGTGTGGCCTTGTGAAATTTAACCATATGGAATTGTAAAAGAGGCACAAAGTTGTTATTTTTGGTAGGTGTGCACCACTGCAGTATATCAAAATGGTTGGAACTGATTTACTTTTAGAAAAGGAGGCAAAGGGACGTTTTTTTTTGCAAAACGAAGGGTCGTTGGGAACTGAAAACAATCAATACCAGTGAATGTGTGAAAGTTGTGAATTTGACCAAATTCTCATGAAAATCAGAGCTATGTAGCCAAGTTCATTTTCAATACAATTCACACAAGAACTGGAATATACCAAAGTATGGGAACACATCAGGGTAAACCTAAAGGGCTTTAGGCTATGGGGCCAATGAATAAATATAAAAGATCTATACCAAGGCCAAAATGCTCCTCATAAACCCAATTTGTTAAAATTTTGACTTTTAGCCTTCACTCAATGAAAGAGAGGCAGTTAGGCTTTTTCCCATTGCCAAAAATAACACTCAAATGGGTAAAAATAAATCACCAAAATGCTAGAGTTTGTCTGTGGCCATCCTTTACACTCAGTTTAGTCAAGTAAAAGTGCGACCTTAAATTTTTTAATGGGTATGGTCGAGCTTCACATAATCTTGCGGTTGGGCAGGAGGTTGCTACACCTAAAATATCTAGTTTGCTCAGGGGAGGATCTGTGAAAAAAACTATAAGCAGGGTAACTAATATGATAGGTCAGCAAAGAGAAAAGATGTATTTCTTTGCTATTTACAAAACAAAATCACTAAAAAGTAATGTGTTTTTTGGCTCAAAAAACAAGAATAATAGCCTATCTTCATCTTCACCAAAACATTGAAAATCTTTTTTTTTTCTGGGACTATGACTCATTGTGACATCACAAATGAAGGAATGCATCTTGCTTCAATTGAAAAACAGAGATGTATTTAGTGTCATTGGAGCTTTTCATTAAAAAATTCTAGAGTTTACATCAACCCATCTTTGCAAGAGTGTACAAAACATGGCAATGAGTTTGTTTGAAGGGTTCAAGGTCATGGACACGGCTGAGTAGACATTTTCTTAATTTCTACATTTTCGTACCTCAACAGTATCCTGATCATCTCAACAACAGAGATTTTTAAAAGTGAACATCGGGGAAAGTGTTTAACTTTATAAGGAATAATATACCAAGCAGACAGGACCTTCTCCTGTTTTCGCGAACGCGTCGCAAGATGCTGGAGTTGGGATTTGACACCGAAGTGAGTCAGAGTAACAAAACAGCACACCCCCGAACACGGCGTACCAGCTATCACCAAAAACAAAAAACAAACCACTCGATCGATACGACGCCAGGCGACAGGCCACGTGAAATTTAAAGAAGTTCACGCTTTCGGTATAGTCGATGTACTGCGTCTAGAAAATACAACAAAGGTATTTATCTACCTGTATTTCCTTGAAGTTATGTCTTCTCCTTCGTTACAAGAGGTGGGTTGGTAAGGTCGCCGTGGAGAAGAGTGTTTTACCCCGTTTTTCTTTCCACAGCCGGTGCACGATTGCCAAATGGCAAATACAAGCGGGAAAATTTACCAGAAATGTTAGTAAGTGTCATTACCTATTGTTTTGAGCCAATATGTAATGTGTTAGATGGGTTGTTGATAAGATTAAGTAATTAATTTGATTTTTTTAAATCAAACTTTAAAATTGAAATTAACAGCAAGAATGAAAATCTGTATTAAAAAAATATTTCCAACAGCTATTTTCTAAACGTGGTCTTAACTTTCTACTAAGTTTAATGTTACGACCATGGCATTTAAAAATAACTAGACGTTGGCCGATCCTACCATGCGATTTTCTTTTGTTAGGCCATTTTTCTTGACATGAAATCAAGGTTCAATAGTATAGGCCCTTAGAAAAGATTCACCTTTGAAAATGTGCTTTCCCCTAAGCAAATAGACGCCTAAAACACACAAACAACAAACGAACGATAAAGGCAGCGCACGGCGTCGTGCATTACGTGCGAAGGATTAGATCATCGTATTTTAACCATATGCAGCATACGCTGTACACGCGCACAATAAAAACCTGTGTCAGCTTCAACGAACTATAGAAGGAACTTGTAACGTCACTAAAATGGCTTGACGTAACTTCGGGGTCATCGCGGCCTGCAGGATAATCACTTTCATTTTGGATTTTCCCTTCAAAGTTGTCTGAAACCCATGATGATATGCCCAATGATCACAATCTGGTTTCTAACTACTGCTTCATGACGATTTTACATTGATACCCATACATACTATGAATAAAATGTTGTTGGGAATTGGTATTATAAGTATTTTTAAGAAGGTCAGGACCATTTAAGGTTTTATAGAAATGGTTGTTGTCACAATGGTATGGACATGTAGAACAATTCATTCTTACAGGGCACCGTCATCCGAAATGAACGAAGTGAGGTTACCACTGAGAGGGCCAAGAAGATTAAGGAAAGTGATGGATCAAGATATGGAAAGTGATGGATGTATTGTACTTCGCAAAGTCATGTTGCATGAATAATAGTTTAGTTCAATTAAGTTAATTCCTCACAACAGGATATTCTCACAATCAGTAGCTAATTATCTGACTGAATGATTGCAGTCAGATTCCATGGACTTAGTTGACATCTAATGACATTAAAGCAATAATGAGACATTTTTTGAAGATGCCCCCAATTTTCAAATTTGATATTTTGGCAAAGTACGTTGAGTAATTGTCATAGGAAACTATACCTCGCGAAAGAGATTGCTACAAAATGAGGATTATCATAAAATAAGCGCTTTTGTAATTAGAATTGGGGATCCCAGATTGGACTAACGGCAGAGCTGGAAATGCTACATTTATGTCCGTCCCATGATGAAATAGTGCACCTCGAGGGAAAATGACCTTCTAACTCTGACTGCGAACCAATAAAACAACGAATGGATGAGTGTAGACACGTACAGGGCATATTTCCCGGCTATTTCACATTGGAAGGACATTTCCAGCAGCCGTTGAATTATTATCGGAGATCTCCGATAATAATTAATTCTAACTACAATTCTTTCTTTTTGGGGAACATAATAGACATTTACGAGCTTCACCATTCACAGGTAAGTTTACTAAGCAGTTACCAATGAAACCGTGTAAAATCTCAAATTTTGAAAAATTGGGGCGCGCTCTTCAAAAAAATGTGCTAGTATGCTCTTTAATGTGGGTCACCCATTTACATTATTGGTTAATATTTATATAGGAGGAAGAAATGGAGTCATCCAAGTGGTTAAAGGTGCTTGTTCCGATTATGTCTATTGTGTTCCTACTTGATATGAGCCCTGCACGTGCCTAATATGCCCATCAAGTACCGTGGGGGAAACACACTTTAGTAGGTCAAATAAGTCTCCCAGTCTAGAAGTTTGGGGAAGAGGTTTGAAGGTGTTTGCTTGTACTTTCAAGGGTGCTGAACAGATTTTTTGGGTCCAACCTCTGGAAATGTGGGGAAATCTCGCTAGAGGGGTTTTTTTTCAAAATGGCCGCCAAAAATTCCAGAGGAAAATGGCATATTAAAAGCTAAAAACAGCTATCTAATAGTTAATATGAATTAATTTTGGGCTATTTCTTAATGCTAATTATTGTGTATGCTATTCTAATAATTAGATTTCATGATAAGTACACGTTAGAGGGGTTTTCAAAATGGCTGCCAAAATCCGTATAATAGCCTTTTTTTGGGACGTTATCAATTAATTATTTGTGAATACAAGTAGATCAAAGTGAGATGTTGAAGGTATTAGTTATGGTCGATTTTCAAGGATGCTGAACAAGATTATTTTGGTCCAACATCTGTAAAATGGGGGGAAACTTCTCGCTAGAGGGCGTTTTCAAAATGGACCCCAAAATTCCAGCAAAATGGTATATTTAAGCTAGAACTGGCTATCTGAGATTCCAAATGAAATTCAATTTTGGGTATTTCTGAATGCTCTCTATTAGATAATGAGTATATTAATAATTAGGATTTATGATAGGTCCTTTAGAGGGCGCTTTTTTAACAAATGGCCGCCAAAATTCCAGAAAAATTGCATATTGAAGCTAAAAACAGCCATCTAGAGTCCAAATGAAATCAATTTTGGTGTGGTTTTAATGCTAGTTAATGTATTATGCTATTCCAAGAATTAGGAAATTATGATAAGTACCCGCGGAGGGCGCTTTCAAAAAATGGTGTGCCAAAATTCTGTATAATAGCTTTTTGGAACGTTTTCAATTAATATTTGGATACAATTATAAATCATGTGAACGATGTTTGAAGGTATTTGTACATTTTCACGAATGCTGAACAGATTATTTTGGTCCAACCTCTGGGAAATGTGGGGAACTCTAGCTCATAGAGGGCATTTTTCAAAAGGCCACCAAAAATTCCAGAAAAATTTCATATTAAGCTAAAAAACAGCCAATCTACGAGTTCCAAATTATATTTTCAAGGATGCTGAAAAGATTTTGTAGGCCCAACGTTGGGAAATGTGGATAACTCTCAAAATGGCTGTTAAAATTCCAGAAATGACATATTAACGTATAAAACCGCTATCTAAGATACGAATAATGATATCAATTAATTATATCAAAATAAATCAAAGTGCAGATGTTGAAAGTATTTGTTTATATTTTCAGGATGTGACAAGATTTTTTTGGTAGAACCCTTGAGAATTTGGGGAAATCTCTAAGAGGGCGTTTTCAAAATGGCTGCCAAAACTTCAGAAAACTCATATATTAAAAGTATTTAACAGATGAGAATCGAGAATAAAAAATAATAATCATTTGGGTTGTTTCTTAATGCTATTATTGTGTATAGCATTTCAAACATAAGGATTTATGATAAATGTGCCAAGAGGGCGCTTTCAAAAATGCCTGTCAAATGTCATATAAAGGTTGTTTTTACATTAGATTTAAATACTAGTACCTGTTTATACATTAAAATTATGAAATATTTTTAGCAATAATCGCTGAAAGAGGGTAATACTATAGGAAAAGTGATCTTCCTTCATTAGGCCAAAATCCAATTATGTATTAAGGGGGATGACCCGATTTAATTCTATAAATGTACTAATATATATATAATATAATAGGGAGAAAGTGACAGCGCGGAAGTAGCATTATTAATCGCAAAATGAACTGTGGATAGGACTCGAACACACACATACCTGCGTTTAGATTCTTCGGATGCGATAATCAAATATACAACGCAGCAAGTTCATTTTGCAGATTAATAATGCTTACGTCCGCGCTGTCACCAATTCTCACACATATTTGTATTAGTCTATGTGACAGTAATTCACAAGAGGTTAAGTAGCTCCAATCTCTCACACAATGTTTGTAAAGTTACTACGAGTTGCTTGTGTATCGAAGCTGATCACCTGTGATTGGACGGCATACGCACCGAACGCTATGGTGTAGAAACTCAATGGACCCATCACATGCCGTCGTGGCGCAAATTGATTGCGCATCCGAGATCTAACGGAGGTTGGGTTCGAGTCCCATCCAAAGCAAGTTCATTTTGCGATTAATAATGCTACGTACCCGCACCGCTGTCACCAATTTCTCACAAATATGTGATTAGTTCTATGTGACAGGAATTCACAAGAGGTTTAAGTCGCTCCAATACTCTCACACATAATTTGTAAATTACTAAGAGTTGCTTGTGTATCGAATGCTGTAACCTCGTGATATGGACGGCTTATGACAACGAACGCTGTGGTGTAGAAACTCGAATCGACCCATCACATGCCGTGGAGGCGCAATTGATTAGCGCATCCGAGATCTAAACGGAAGGTTGTGGGTTGAGTCTCCACATCCACAGCAAGTTCATTTTGCGATTAATAAATCTTAAAAAAACCCAAAAACGAAAAAACAAAATATTTGTATGTATTTCTATGTGACGTAATTCACAAGAGGTTTAAGAAGCTCCAATCTCTACACATATGTTTGTAAATTACTACGAGTTGCTTGTGTATCAGAATGCTGATCACCTCGTAATATGGCGGCATTTACGCACCGAACAACGCTATGGTTTAGAAACTCGAATGGACCATCACATGTCCGTGGCTGGCGCAATGATAGCGCATCAGAGATCTAAACGGAAGGTGTGGGTTCGGGTCCCCCATCCCACAGCAAGTTTCATTTTGCCGTGATTAATAAGGTCACGTCCGCGACTGTCACCAATTATCACACAATTTTTGTATTTATTTCTATGTGTCAGTAATTCACAAGAGGTTTAGTAGCTCAATCTTCACACTATATTGTAAATTATACGAGGTGCTTGGTACAGAATGCGAATAACCTAGTGATATGGACGGCATTAGTAGCATCGAACGATATGGTGTAGAAACTCGTAAGGACCATCACAAGCCGTGGTGGCGCAATTGATTAGCGCATACGAGAGTCTAAACGGAAGGTGTGGGTCTCGATTCCATCCCGCAAGTTTCATTTTGGATTAATAAATGCTACGTCCGCGATGTACCAAGTCGCACACATATTTGTCTTATTTCTATGTGACAGTAATTCACAAGAGGTTTAAGTAGCTCCAATCTCTCACCTATATTATATATTCATATATAGATATCTAATATTTAAATTCATGAAATGTAGAAAGCACTTATATTAACTTTATCGCATTTCGAAATAATAGGCACTCCTTAATATACAATAATATACTTAAGAAATACCTCAAAATTGATAGCATGTTTACTCTTAGATAGTAATATTTAGCTTACATCAGCCATTTCTGTAATTTTGGTTGCCCTTTTGAAAAAATGCCCTTCGGCGAGCTGGCCCCACATTTTACGGAGGTCGGACCTAAAAAATCTGAGCATCCATGAAAACATACACGAATACCTTCAAACATCTTCACTTTGATTTATACGTTTATTGTCATAATGCATGATAACGCCTCCCCCCCAGCAAAAGGCTATATAGGGAATTTGTGTTTGCCATTTTGAAAAAAAAAACTCTGGTGGTATTTATTCATATCATTCAATTGCTATAATAGCGGAAACAATATCAATAAGACAACCAAAATGAGTTTCATTTTAATTCTTAGATGGCTGTTTTTATCTTAATGTCATTTTCTGGAATTGGCAGGCCATTTTTGACAAGCCGCCCTTAGGGGCATTACATAAATAGCTTAAGAAGAAAAAACCCAAAATGATTTCATTTTGATACTAGTGTGTGTTAATATGCTTTAATATGCGTTTTTTGGGATTTTGGCGGCCATTTGAAAATGCCCTCTATCGAGATTTCAGCACATATCTCAAGTTGACCAAAACAATCTTGTCAGCATTCCTTGAAAATATTAAAAACAAGAACTTTCAAAACATATGCACCTTGATTTATGTTGTATTGAAAATAAATTAATTGATATCACTGTTTACCTCTGAGATAGCTGTTTTAGCTTTTAATTTCTGGCAGGATGGAATTTTGGCTGCACTTTGAGAGTTATCTAACATTTCCCAGATGCTGACATAAAAAATCTTGTTCAGCATCCTTGAAAATATAAAAAACATCTTTAAAATCTCCACTTTGATTTATATTTGAATTTGATAATAATTGAAACAGCCCCCAAAAAGACTATTATATGGAATTTTGGCAGCCCATTTTGAAAAAAGCGCCCTCTAGGGGTACTTATCATATATGCTGACCAGTTAGAGTATCCATTAATAATTAATTAGCATTAAGAAACACCAAATTTGATTTCATATTGACTCTTAGATGGCTGTTTTAGCTTTAATAGGCATTTCTGGAATTTTGGCGGCCATTTGAAAAAACTGCCCTCTGAGCGAGGAGTTCCCCACATTTCCAGAGGTTGGACCAACATAATCTTGTTCAGCTCTTGAAATGTAAAACAAATAATTCAACACTCTTCACATTGATTTATAATTGTATCATTAATAATTAATTGATAACGGTCCCAAAAAAGGATATTATACAGATTTTGGCAACCATTTTGAGAAAGCGCCCTCACGGGTACTTATTAATTTCTCCTTATGGAATAGGATAATAAATAACTAGACATAAGAAACACCAAATTTGATTTCATTGGACCCTTAGAGGGCTGTTTAGCCTTAATATGGAATTTTCTGGAATTTTGGCGGCCAGTTAAAAAAACAAGCGCCCTCGAAAGGTACCTCTCATAAGCCTAATTATTTAATATAATATATAAGTAGAGAGCCTCATTCAGAACTACACCAAAATGTTTGAGATTCTCAGATGATAGCCTTCTAGCTTAAATATACCTTTTCTGGAATTTTGGCGGCCATTTTGAAAAAACGCCCTCTAGCGAGAGTACCCATTTCTCAGAGGTTGGACCAAATAAATCTTGTTCAGCACTCCTTGAAAATGTAAACTAATACCTTCAAACATCTTCACTTTGATTCTATACTTGTTATCACAAATAATTAATTGATAACGGTCCCCAAAAAGGCTATTAAAGGATTTTGGCAGCCATTTGAAACCGCGCCCTTACGTGTACTTATCATAAATTCTAATCTTGGAATAGCATGACACAAAATAGCATAAGAAATACCCCTCTAATTTGATTTCTATTCAACTATTAGATTAGATGTTTTCAGCTTTGAATTATGGCATTCGGGATTTTGGCGGCCATTTTGAAAAAAAACGCCCTCTAGCGAGAGTTCCCACATTTCCCACGAAGGTTGGACACAACAAATTGTTTCAGCACCATTGAAAATACAAGAAAACACCTTCAACCTTCTTCCCAACCTTCTAGAATGAGATTCTTTTATTTGACCCCTACTACTTGCGGTTTAATGGGAGAAGAAATAATGCACATTACAAAGCCATATTCAATACTGTGCTATATTGATGGTTTAACCATAAAATCTGCAGTTTTGTAAGATTTGGCCATATGAAATGATTTGAGGGTTTTAAATTTCAGGACGGACAATGAGAAAAATACGGCTTATCTGATATCAAATCGATAATACTTCCGGGTATATGGAAAACGATGGAACACGCACCTTTAAGTGCTCTTCCAGTTAGTGGAGGATTAATGGCAAATGCTGTGCATGTACATGCTAGTCAATTGTCAATAAATTTGATCCCCCCCCCCCCCAATTTGCCTGGGTTCAAAGACTTTGTACTTCTTCGTGTTTGATCAGCACTAAATACATAAGCCCAGTTTAAAATTTTGTCACCACATTGACATTTGGTAACCCCTTATAAATGGACAGCAAAGATCATTCATTTTTTTTTTGGTAGGAAGTCACGTACTGCCATAAAAGCTACAATTTCCTTTTTGTTCTCAATTGACTAGTTCCTATAGAGAGTGCCTGCCTGAGTGCTGTCGATTCGCGGCAATCTTTGGGTTAGAATAACGTTCATCTGATAAAAGATGTGGTATAGTTCGGTGCAAGCCGGTGGACGCATGGCCATAGGTCCGAAACGGTTTTTCCAAAAGATAGGTGCTAATCTGAAAGAGTCTTCTATAGGGTATTCCATGAAAAAATGTTTCCTCAATAACATTTTTGACATGTGTCTGATCACAAATTGTTTTTTAGTAGGACCAAACAGTTTTTATAATGCATTATGTGTTTAACTTGAGGACTAATCAAAGGCTTCCAGGCCAACCACTATGGTGGCAAATATTTATAACACTTCGTTAATTTTCATGATGATGGTGTCCGGGGTGAAATATAGGGACATTGTTGTGACATAGAAAGTGAACAATCAGAATAAGTTGTAAATGCAAGAAAATGGTTGTTTACCTCTGTTATTGATATAGGTGGGCAGAAATATAGGTAAAAACATATATGAACAGATCAACATTTAAAATATTTCTGCGTTATTTCACTGTATATTTCTATAAGTGCAAGAAGAATCAAAGTGTAACATTTGGTTGTCCAACTTTAAATGTTTTTGTTACAATTGAAAGCGTGTTGATTCCAATTTTTGTCAAGGACCCCTATATCGCATTTATAATGAACATATATGGATGCAGGTACAAATCTAACAGCATTGAGAGACAATATATTTGTCATATTCAGATTTAGCATCAAAAGGGATCAAGACGGGGTAAACTGTGGTGTCTGATGTTACACGTTGATAAGTTAATGCAGTTTGTCTGTATTTTCACTGTTAAGCAAGGCATGCATTTTCCATACATGTTGAGAAAGAACTTGGCTACATATTTTAACCAAAAAGGTCACCTTGAAACTACTGTTTTGTTTTTTCTGAGTTTGGCACCTTTGAATAGTGGTGTCCGGACGTTACACGTTGAACTGCCAGTCAAGTAAAAAACGGTATTATTTCATGGAAAAAGCCAGACTTAAGTCACTCACTGATAATGTTGCAAAAAGACAACAATCCAATCTACAAAAATAATTCTGATAATTTATGTAGATACAATCACTTATTAGCATGCATCAATCAACATGTAACAAGGACGCCGGTTTTTTGTCCCAGTTGTTACATGTTGATTCCCCAGACACTAACTCTATGGGAGTAAATATGACTTTCTTACACTTATGGACATTTGCTTGTAATTTCTGTCAAATTAACGTCGATTGATGTTGACAAAGTGTATCAGAACACTTAGAATGCAAGAAGAAATTAATCTAATAGTATTTTTGACCATTTTTACCTCATGTAACATTTGAGGACATATTTCATGGAAAGACCCATACTTATTTTTTCTCTGAATTAAAAGAGCTTCATTGGCAAGAATTATTCCCTCAATGGGGTATGGCACCTTCCACTTATAACATTAATTGATGATACATGTCAAGCTTAAAACAGATTTACAGAGAAAAGGGTCAAATAAAATGCCAAGTGGCTCTCCACTTTAAAAATCATTCCACCATGCTGCACCAAACTTAGCTCAACAGATGCCACCTTAGACAGCGGCATGTTATGTAGGGTTAAAGGTCCCAAAGATCATTAGAGGTTCAACTTGTACAGAGAGTGAAGGAAGCGTTTTTTTTTAAAGAATGTGCAAAAAGCAGGTGACACTTGTGGTTTGAGAAATACCTTCTTTACACATATCATCATCATTCGATTGCAGACACGCCGCAGGCAACCACAAGTTTCCCTGAGCCATTGTTAACAGTTGAAGGCCATGTTGTCCATGGTCCCCTAAAGTGGAATTGGATGTATTGAAGAAAAATTGAACATATAACCCATAATTGTGTTCCTAATTAAATCAGGTGGTAGCTGTGGGTCTTTTAGGACTTAATCAACTACTAGAATACGTACAAACATTTTCCCTATGATGTTCATGTGATTATTCATTATGGTCCAACAAACCTGTCATGCTGATTCCAGCTGAAAGTCGATTTTTGGTGTCGTCTGCAAGAGGGTACCGTAGGGGAATTGTTTGGTAGGTGGGTCTGTGGTAAAAATTGTTGACGTTAAAGGTAACCATCTACATATAATTGCCTGCTGTTCCACATATGCGCACATTTTCATGATACTTGCATACAGATTATGGATCTTGGGTATTGACCACCATCGTTGTGACTTCATGTGACCTTAGTAACCTCATGGGACCTCTGGCCTCTTCCCAAACTGTGACAGTAGATTGCATTTTTGATTTTGTGTCGTGGCACGAAATTGCAGAAGGCAATAGGATTACTGATGGTTATATGTGTGTTGTGTGTGTTTGTGTCTGTGGTCAAAAATGTGAACCCTTTATATATATGCATGCGTATGAGTTCCGTCGTAAGGCTACGGTGATTGTTAAACTTGGTGTAAGGGCGAGGGTTGGGGGGGGTGGATGTGTTGGGGACTTATGTGACCTTGGTGAGCATGTGACCTTTGGCCCCATTCACAACCCACGACGAAGGGACAATACTCGCGGTCAAGGGACCGAACGATATTTTTAAAATTTTGCATGCTTTAAATTACTAATGTGGAGTATTTTGAATGCACGGACAGACATTAACAAAACTGAGAAAAAAATTACGGGGCTATCTAAGATAGTAAGTGTTTGTTGGAAAAAAAAATGGCCACATTTTTCAGGAGGATATGATCTTAGGTTATGAAACACTTTAGTTCATTTGAGCATTTCAATAAACGGAGAAACTGAAACTAAGCTCCCAATATAGATGGCATTTTGAAAAACTGCTTCCCTCTTTCACACGGAGTTTTTTACATCAAATTTTAAAAAAAATCACTGCTGGTTGGTGGCGCTTGTCTGCTACGAAGCAGTCAGGCCTAAAACCAGAGGGTGTTTTGAAATAAATCCTTAATCATTGATTGTGCCTACTGCAATGTACGAAACACATGTCCGTAATTAGGATTTTTTTTGCATGATCATGCAATGTATGTTGTTCTTGAACTTTTAGAAAACTTTTATCCCTAAGTACTGATGCTTTGTACGCTTAAATGAGCATAAAAGTTCACGGGGGGTTTTATGTGTTAAGAATAGGATTTGGTTGGGATTACAGGACCCTATGAGGTGAAATTCCCAAAACTGGTGCACTTGTGGGATTGACTCAATACACCCTCTGGGCCTAAACAAGGTATATAAAGGGGTAGTGTTGCAGTTGGTCAGAAGTTTAAATATATGCTTGACTTTAACCAAGTTGTTGTTTGTAGCATAACATCCCTAACAAGGACATAATACACTGCCTGTAAGAGAGAAATACTTCTTGCATATTCTGTTGTATTCAACTATCAAAGCGTTGGGATGGTTCTTGTATGCATTGACTGCATTCTTTCTCTGTGTTTAGTTTGAATGGCTTCGAATAAACAGGTCATTCAGTTCAAATTAAATCAGGAAGTTTTACCAAATGGAAAGAAATGCATCCCAGCCAGGGTGGTTAATCCCACTTAACTATTAGATGTCAAAAAATGAGAGAGAGAGAGCGCGACAGCAGACAGCAGACAGACAGACAGGCGGCAGGCAGGCGACAGACAGGCAGAGGCAGGGGAGCGAGAGAGAGATGTCATATACACAGCATGTCACCATTGCTGTTATCTCAAAATTTTCTGTGCATACAGTATCATGGGGCTTTAATTCATTTCTTTATAGTGAAAATAATTTTAACCAAATTGTTGAACTGGAACTTAGTTCCTCACTGAAGCCCATTAATTTTTCTAAATTTGTTAAAAAGGGCAAAATTTTTAGAAAAATGGCAAATTGTGCTTAAATTTGCCCCAAATATGCTATCTATGGAATAACTATGGGTCACTTTTTGGCAAAAATTGTATAGATATATGTGTTATCACTTGGTATGAGAGCCTGACACTGCAATTACAAAAGGCACTAAGGCATGTGGGCAAACAACTGCTTGTTTTGATTGTAGACGTGATAATGCATAGTGCAAACGCCCTATTCATTGTTTGTACTGTGCTTAATAAAAATATTGATGGTTAACCAGTTAAATGGAAGTTGTTGTCAGATCGATCAGCGATAAAGTCGGATCCTACGCAGTGAAATGATAAAATGGGCTGATTGCGCCCAATATATTTTTGGGTTGCTATGAGTTAACAAAGATTGGGCTCAGACTGCCGTTCGCCCACTATTTTGCAAACTCATAGCTTGACCAATATATTTGGGCTGAATCAAATGTACAATTTTAATACAGGACTGGGGGTAAGGTTGCAATAGGGGTTTTGTCATGTGTGGATGATGGCAAAGGTATGGGACCAAGGTGAAAGGTCATCTGAGATCAGTTCCATACTGCCATTTGCCAGGGGGGATCACGCTAAGTTTATTTGCTATGATTTTTTGCCGATATTTATGCTATTCACTAATTTGTTAGGGTGTGCAGAGGTGGAGACACATCCCTTAAATCTCTGCTCCCCCTGTATGTCTCCCCTCCCCATTGAACCAGTTAATACCTCAACACTGAATATGCAAGCTCATCCACATCATAAATTTGCAGTCCACCTTCACTGCCTATTAAAACAACTTTCCCTCTATGCCCTCCTAAAACCAAATGGCGGATTAAGTCATGGAACCAATTCAAAGAATCTGAATATTTTAACTCTCATTATTATTATAAAAGTCATAACACATATTTCTCCAACCCCACAAATAATGGAAACCAATTTTTTTCTACTCCGTAGAGTTGACAGCACAATAAAATTAAAGTGTGGAAGGGAGTAGCAGATGACGACGAAAAATTCCAAACACCATGGGGAAATTTAAGAAGATCGTCTGAGGTCATACGGTCAACTAAGAAACACTGTTGATTTATTACAGTATCAAATTGTTAATGATTCCCAATAAGCGTGTCTCTTGAAGATCTCATGTTAATGAGTAAATCTCTTACTGGGAAAGAGCAGGAAAAAGGTAGGATAAAGGTCGTTTCTATGGGCGCACTGTTTAACGGTAAATACTACCTAGCTGATGCGATCAACTCCACATAAAACTTGCCGCAAAAGGTCGTAACCCTGAGGTCACGCAAAGGCATTGCGGGTTGAACATTTTCAACAAACAAAATATGGCGGGATGGTGCGATAGTGGGAGTGACATTTGACAGTCAAATTCAGAGGCACTGAAGTTAGATGGGTTAACGTTCGTGAACGCCAGAGAGGGTTTGACGGTATATGGAGGTGTACAAGCGGCGAGAGGCGATGTACGTAAGATCTAGGAGGCACCGCCAAATCCTGCCCCTCATCTTTTTGGTCTACGCGTCCACACGTAGGGCCTATCGTTGATCGTAATCACGCGGTATTATCAATTTCCGTTTCCTCGCCTGCATGCGCACTGTCACGGAACGGAGTGTGTTTCTATTGGCGTTTACCGGTAAGTGACGCCGCTATTTTCCTTCCTCGAGAAGGAAAATTTTGCCGGGTTGATTTACCAGTAAATAGCGAGGGAGGTCAGTTTCTATTGAACACATTTAATCCCTTATCCGTCTCTTTTCCGGTAAATGGTCCCAATAGAAACACACCTAATGTCTTTTACCTTAAAAGTTTTATTAGCCATATTATAGAAGCACTGTGAAATATTGTTAAAAAGGTAATTTGCCCCATTTTCTCCTTGATTTTGGATAAAGATTATTAAATTTAAAAAATACTCTTGAAGAGGGAGTTATATTCTAGAATAACCATAGTTTATTTAAACCCAATATGGTTTCTGCTTGGGGTCCATGCCTCGCAAAAAATCAATGAACTCAATAAATTTCAAATATGTGAAAAAAATGGAGTGTATAGAGACATGATTTTTTTAGATTCATGACTAATTAGAAATCAGGTTTCCAAAGTTGACCAAACCCAATATTAGAAAAAAAAAATTGTTAGACCCCAAAATGCACTGGTCTACATAATGTGAAGCATTTGGAAATTGTGGGAACCCTGTTACCCAGTATCATTTTAGTTGACTAACTGAGGCCAAAATAGTTACATACAAAGTATTGGATCACTTTTCCATTTAGGTCTAGGAATAAGGTAACTTAATACAATGCTTGTTTATAAAAATGGATCTAATTATAGTATGAAGTAATGTAATAATGGCAAATGTAGAACTTTTCCAATAATTGACTTTGGTATACTGGTTAATAAAATATGGTTATTTGGGCTCAATCACATTGCATTGCATTCTTTTGTCATTTTTTTCAAATTATGCTCTGGGAATTAATTCCACTTTTGAATTATTCCAGTAGCAAAATGCCATAGATTCTAAGCCTCCCTTTTTTGTGATATGTGGGTTTGTACCATTCACCGACAGGTGATTTAAAGGGACACAGACTCGTTCATAACAAAATATACAATTCCTTCAATTTGCTCTTAAGTGATGGACTAAGACCAAGTAAGAACAGAAAGCTTATTTTTTTACACATTTTTCATATTATTTTTTTTTGGCTACCACTGCCCTGTACAAATAATATTCCTCATTGTGAGCCTAACCAGTAGACAAATTCATGGCACAATGCAGAACTTGTTTAATGAATTATTAGAGTCATTTCTAGAGCTTGGTGAGATTTGAAGTGATGCCAAGTGACTGTAGGGGAAATGAAATCTGTGTCGTGACAAAAGCTAGCATGCTTTTGAAAGGCTCATTTGATTATATAGCTTTCTGTGTTGTTGTTCATTACAGATAAACTGACCTACAGACTAACATTGATTTATTACATTTTTAAATGACTTAGTTTAGCTTGAGGTTGCTTCATATGAGACATTAAAGTTGATACAATTGTTACAATTTCTTAATACTCTTATTAAGGCCTACCATTAGATTTGGAGAAAGAATGTTTTTCATTTGTATCCATCTGACCTTTAAAGCTAAAGGGGAATGATCTCATGGTACATCCGGGTGGTACATTCTGTCTGTCTGTCATTATGTACTGGCAATGGTGGAGTGCATGGGAGCACTTTGAAAATGACAGGAATAATGGCCCAAAATGCAGACCTCAATGTGTTTCAATGAAAACAAGACACACCAAAGGGGGAGGGGACTGGGGGTCCGTTGGAGGACAGATCCTATAAAAGCACTTATGTCATTATCGGAATCAAGGAAGTCAAAAGGACTATGGCGATCATTAGAAGTTAATGTTCATGCAATCAACCAAGAAAATCATACTTCTGCAATCAGCCAATGCAAATTTGACTTGCTGTATATTTAAAATTTGTTAAATACACTAGAATGATAAAAAAGCCATAATTTAGGACATTGTGTGTTTGGAATTTAGCCCTTTTGCTGTGTCTAAACTGCAAGTGCATTTTGGGCTTCTGTTTTATTTATGGTTCAATAATATTCTTAACAAAACTTATTTTCAAAATTTCAGTTGATTCAAATCATGCAATTTGGTGTTATGAGCAAATATTTGTATCACAGTGTCCTATAGACTGATGTGTTGTGCATGTTTTTCCTTTCTGTTTGCAGAGTTAATTTCAAAATTTCTTACAGAGACGATTGAATCCTTGCATAACATTAGACACACATTTAATAGACTAATGTTTCAAATGATGTAAAACCTAAAACTTTGAGACCAGTCGAGAAATGAGCCAATGGATCACAAAATGCCCCTTTAAATTTAAAACCTGTACTAAGTTAATTAAACACACTATCAGTGATTCATCCGAAAGGGTCAAAATATTTGAACTTTTCAGGAATGGCTTTAGAAGTGAAGGATAAGTCTGTACAACTCTCATAAGTTTTTCCAACTGAAAGAAAAGGAAGAAAATGGCAGTGTTCAAAGATATGAATCTCCATTCAGTTATGTGTTGTAGTAAGTGTCCGTACGGACAGTAATGACTAAAATATCAAATTTTGTCCTTATTATGTTGCTTCTGGTCTTAGCATTTACAGTGAAGTTAAGATACTTGTACTTGTTACAGAGACATGCTAAAATCTGATTTTTTATGATTTCTTCAATTTTCTGATTTAGCAAATCAATCCCTATATGCTGATACTTGTGTGTATGTAAACAGATTGCATTAACTGTGGGTGGACACTGTAGGGTAATTATTAACCATCTGTCAACTCCTTTAAATTGTGGCACTGAAACAATGATAGTGTAACATAATAGTGCATCCATGTGTGTGGGAAGGGAGGGTGGGTGGGTGTACACATGGGGTATATCTGGTGTAACTTTGTATTTTGGTGTGATAATCACCTGTGTTACCAACAAACAAAAACCTGAAACTTTGTATCATATATTGTTTGAATTATCTAGAGTAATATAAATAATTTTCAGAATGAAATCCTACCACTAAATATTGTTGGAAACTGGGGGATCAATTCAAGTCTAATTCAGTAGTCATAATGACCATGTGGATGTAATTGTTTTAATTAGCAATTACCTTGACACTGTGAGATTGCATGAGGCTCTAGTGCAGGGTTCCTGTGGTTACAAAGATGTGAAAAGTATTTGCTAAAAGGGTTTCATTTTCACCAATTCTGCTTATCAGATGAGTTTTTTCATGGGTATAGACCATTTCCCATAGTTACAGCAAATCATTTTTGTGCCAAGAAACACAAAAAGTATAACAATTACAAGCATTCAGGAACAATTTGCTCCAGAGTAGTTCCTGTATGGATAATACTTAGTAGCCAGGTAGTGCTGGCACCCTGCCAGTGATCCATAAGCTTACCTGTGTAAATTGGGCCTAGTACTTAGTTAAAATATTCAATGAATCTACCCCAAAAGAGCTTCACTGGGCTACAATAAAGCTTGTAAAGATGCATTCATACTTTACCGCATCTGTGTTGAGGTGAGTTGCGATGCCAGAATTGCAGTCTCTTCACAGAATACCGCATTACGGTACCACAGTGAAGATAAATTCATTTAACTGGATCTGTGGTGCAATGGGGTGTTGTGGCATGAAAGTGATCAATATATCAGCACCGCAACTCACCACAATGCAGATGTGGTAAAGTATGAACAGACCTTAAGTTAACTATAGTATTTGTGGTCACCTTCTTACAGACCTTTTTTGTTAGGCAAGGTCCATGGTTACAATTTAATTGAGTGCCCATTCTTTCAGGATCCCCAGGGGTCAGTGATTGGGCCCTTTTTTACCATCTATG
Organism: Ophioderma brevispina; assembly: GCA_023653785.1. NCBI lineage: Eukaryota > Metazoa > Echinodermata > Ophiuroidea > Amphilepidida > Ophiodermatidae > Ophioderma > Ophioderma brevispina. The sequence goes on from JAMKCH010003108.1 coordinate 83,570, forward strand.
TATATGATCTAGGTCAGCAGCTGACCTTGGTATCAGGCAGTCTTGGCAGGCAGTTTGCCAATGATAATTTCTTATATCAAAAAATAAAAGAGTACGGTATATTAAAAAAATTATATATAATCGCTAAACTGGTTGCAGGCTAAGTTACCAACAGATCTTGATCAACTATTTAATGAAATATCTCTTCAATTAAACCCCGACTGCATGTAAGTAAATGTCAATACTTAGCAAATGTTCTCACATTGAAAGGTCTACTACTGAAAAGGTTTACTTTTTATCCCTTCTTGGTGCAACAGTATCAGAGGATTTTATGTGGGACATTCATGCGCTAGAAGCAAGAAACTTCTTGTGTCATTAGGCATATGACTGGTGAAAGTCATCCTGATATTCTCCCCCAATTGTATCATGTACCATGGTTCTTCCAATTCTTGATTACTGTGCTTCATTCTGGTCCCCTAAGAAAAAACTTTAAAAACCTCCCTTGAGCAGGGGACTGCTACCCGAGCAATTCTTCACCCAAAACACAGAGCAGGAGTATAATGATTGTCTGGAGCATTTGAATTTGGGCTCCTTTTAAAACCTCCCTTGAGCAGGGTACTGCTACCCGAGCAATTCTTCACCCAAAACACAGAGCAGGAGTATAATGATTGTCTGGAGCATTTGAATTTGGGCTCCTTTTAAAACCTCCCTTGAGCAGGGTACTGCTACCCAAGCAATTCTCCACCCAAAACACAGAGCAGGAGTATAATGATTGTCTGGAGCATTTGAATTTGGGCTCCTTTTAAAACCTCCCTTGAGCAGGGTACTGCTACCCAAGCAATTCTTCACCCAAAACACAGAGCAGGAGTATAAGTCTGGAGCATTTGAATTTGGGCTCCTTTTACAGATAATGTATGTTTATTACATCTTGTTACAAATAAGGTACCTATCCATTGTTGAGTGCTATGATTCTATTCTATGCTTGCTTTGGGGAAGATCAGGCCCAACATTGGGCATCTCAATCTTACTCAGTTTCACCATCTTACTGGCTAGACTGAGTTTTTGGGTTCAAAAAGTGCATTTTCATTTATGTTCCAAAGAGCTGGCTGAACTTCAAATATAATTTTCAGAAGTTGTACACGAGTACACATGTGTATTGAAGCCAGTCACAGTGCCTGGAAATGGAGTTGAGCCTGTTCCTGCTAAGTCATTGTTGTTTGCCTTTATAGTCTAAACAGAAATGACAATTCACACAATTTCATTGATTTCTACCAGTTTTCTACAATATACAATGGGTAGTGCATGTCACATATCTGACATTTTTTTGGTTAAGCCTATTATGCTTATGTTGTATTAAATTTCATCACAAATGTTTGAGTCTTGCAACTTTGCAATATATTGGTCGCATTCCACTACATCCTTGTCTATATCTTTTAATGCAAAGATGTATCACATTCCTATATATACTCCCCGCCTAAAACATCCGAACGATGTTGAAATGGCCATCAACGTGCTCAAACTTCCTTTCAAATGAATGCGCCAAGCCAGCTGGATAAATCTCTCAAACTTCCACATCATGCTTCGTTATCAATGCATTACGGACACAGGTCAATAAGCAAACATATTACGCGAACAACGCTCCTGGCATTTATTATTATAATTCACCTACATACCTACATACCTTTTTAATACAGTAATTTATATCATTCGGATTTTTTAGGCGGGGAGTATAGTATGTTTATGGTTTATAATAGGGGCAATACAATACAGGTGGATTTGTTAAATTCAAAGGTCATTAAAGGGGCATTTTGTGATACAGACTCATCCCCCGACTTACCAAAAAAAAGTTTAGATTTTTGTATCATTTGAACCGTTGCCGTAAGTATCATATGTGTGCCTAATCTGATGTGAAAATTCATGTGTCTGCAAGAAATTTGCAGTTTTGTATTTTCTGTCTGTAAACGAACATCAGGTTTCGTGCTAAGTTGCGTTTTTGCTCGCAGCGCTCAATTTTTTATGAAATCGTGCAAAAATTTATATTTTTCAGTAAGCTCGGGCGCGCGCTGTGCCCTCAGAAATAAGTGCCCCCATTTCTCATTTTAGTTGTACAAACTGCGAACTCATTTTCATGCTAGTAAAATATGTAATGTGATTATCCATATATTAATTTCATTTGTTTTATGATATATAACTTCATATATTTGGTCCAAACAATAAATTGAGCATTAAAAGTAGCATAATTTATATCATCTCCATGTTAAATTGATAATTTTCTTTGACAAAACTTTTTGTCACATTGGTCGAATTGAAACTCCCGCCATTTTTAATCAGGGCCGATGCAACAAATTTCAGGGGTCTCAGAAAGAATGTTACCCTCCAGAAACAGCTTATTTGCTTACTTAAAGAGACATGAGGAGATTTCCAGAAAGACGCGCCCCAAATTTTTCTCGAACCCCGGTTTTTTGTGGGCCGCCAACTTTAGCTGGAGGACCACTAGCAATCCGTGGCGTGTGTATGTGTGTGTGGATGTATGTATGTGTGTGTCATAAATTGTTAAGTTTTTTTTAAATCGACCTCAATTGAAAAGTTGAAGTTCTCAATTGGAACCAAACTTCTGTCATAGGTGCACCATGGGATCCCTCATATGTTGATGAGGTCAAAGGTCATGTGCCAAGGTCAAAGGGAGGGGGTCATGTGAGGTCAAGTTGAAAAATGGGCTAAAAATGTAAAAATTGACCTAAATTGAAAACTTGAAGTTCAATTGGAACCAAACTTGTGTCATAGGTGCACCATGCGATCCCTCATATGTTGATGAGGTCAAAGGTCATGTGCCAGGGTCAAAGGTCATGGGGCGGCCCACAGCTTATATTCTTTGAATATAGGGAGCGTGAAGCCGAGAACCGCGAAATTCTAGTTACATATTTGGATGCTTACCAATGTATTAGATCACACCTGAAGTGAATAAGCCGAATATTGCCCTTTATGTAATAAGATGATGATTTAGTAGTTTCTGTCGTGCACGACAGAAAGTCCAAGCATGGTTTTCTACGGGGAACGATTACGATAGCAGGCAAGTTCAAAGCAGAGTTGTGGTTTTCTTTTGCACCTGTTTGTCCAATAACCCTTCGAAATGTTCTCAGTAGGTGGTATACAACCGATCCAGTGAAATTTGAGAGAATTCTTATCCTAAAAAAATCTCCTCCTGTCACTTTAACCAATTCTATCCTTGTTTTCTTTAGCTTTATATCATGAGAATGTGTACTTTTTTTGAACATATGGTGAAAACAAGAAAGAAAAATGGTGACAAAATAACCAAACAATGACTATTTCCATAAAAATGATGCAAACCTATTTTGTCCACGGCTAGCAACAGCAGAGGAAACCAGGCATGCAAATATCACCTACATAAAAATGTTTAATATAACACTCTCCTCCTGGGCAATAATACACTAAAATTCCAAGGTCCATTGTGATTTAGGGTTGGCATTATGTGCGGCTGACCGTCCCGTTTTTTGACGAGCGCATCTTTCCTTGCACTTTTTAGAGTATTGCCATGCTCTAGAAATTTGGTCTCGTTCCTCTTGACTACAACCTACTGGGAAACCTCTACTTTGAGGAAAGGCGTTTACCCATTCACGCTGTCTGCAATCAAATTCTGTGTTTCAATATATTTCTTAGTCATGAAAAATTCTATCTCTTTGGTGAATTGTGGTGTGTGCACATTTGGTCTGTTAACCAAAGAGCAGTTCAGTAGAATATGCCATTGTAGGATACACACATAAATACCATTATTTAAAAAGCACACTTTTAACCAAATTCATTTTTGTGTCACCTGCCCTAAGGCAGGAAGACACATAGGGATCACTTTGTCCACTGTAGTTGTTGTTGATGTCTGTTGTTGTGAAAAAGGGTTAACATTGCTTGTAATATCCACATACTTTGATGGATTTAAACCAAACTTGGGTCACAGGTGCAACATGGCAACCCCCATTTGTTGATGAGGTCAAAGGTCACATACCGAGGTCAAAGGTCATGTGAGGTCAAGTTGTAAAATAGGCTGAAAATGTAAAATTGACCTCATTTGAAAAGTTGAAAGTTCAATTGGAACCAAACTTGGTTCATAGGTGCAACATGTGAACCCTCATTCGTTGATGAGGTCAAAGGTCACATACCGAGGTCAAAGGTCATGTGAGGTCAAGTTGTAAAATAGGCTGAAAATGTAAAATTGACCTCATTTCAAAAGTTTAAGTTCAATTGGAACCAAACTTGGTTTATGGAGTTTACATGCAAGCCCTCATTTGTTTATGAGGTCAAAGGTCACATATCAAGGTCAAAGGTGATGTTAGGCCTACCATTCACAAAAGGCGACACAAGCAGTCCGAGGACCGATGTATTTTTGCATTATGGTGGGAGGTGGTTGAGAGGATTTAGGTTACTTATTATGCAATGGATATTGTGTGATGTGCTGAAGAACAAATTAAGTGCATGCCTTAGGTGCTTTTTGGTCCCCCGCCAACTTAAGTTGGCAAAGGGGACTATAGAAATGCCCTGCGTCTGTGTGTGTGTGCGTGTGTGCGTCCCACCCAATATCTTTGGATCTAAGCAAGTGTGGGTGTCCATCTTCACATCATAGGTGAATCTTAAGTAGGCGGTGGCTGGGATGCAAAGTGGGTCATGTGACATAGGTCAAAGGTCAAGTAGGGTCAAAAATAGGGTCAAATTTGGTTAAAAATGGGTTATTTTGTTATAAGCCTTGTAAACACAATATCTTTTGATCTAAGCAAGTATGCGCCATAGATGTCACCCAAGTAGGCAGTGGATGAATTCGGAGTTGGGTCACGTGGCATGGGTCAAAGGTCAAATATGGTCAAAAATAGGGTCAAATGTGGTAAAAATAGGGTTATATTGCTATTAACCTTGTAAACATGATATCTTTTGATCTAAGCAAGTATGTGTGTCCATCTTTGCACCATGGATGTCACCCAAGTAGTCGGGGGATGAGTTCGACGGTGGGTTATGTGGCATGGGTCAAAGGTCAAATGCGGTCAAAAATGGGATTAAATTGCTATAACCCTTGTCAATTGTGGTAGGATGATGAAACTTGGGTGGGTGTGGTCAACATTCAGTGCCAAAAATGTTGATGGTCATTTCAAGGTCATGTGAGGTCATTCAAGGTCAAATCAATACACATGGTTGTATGGTCATTGAAAAACTGATGGGTGTAGGAAGCATTAATTGCCCAACATTTTGAAGGTCATTTCAAGGTCACATGGGGTTATTCAAGGTCAACTCACTTAATATGTGGTAGGATGTTGAAATGCGGTGGGTGTGGTCAACATTCTTTGCTTAAAATTTTGAAGGTCGTTCCAAGGTCATGTGGGGTCATCAAAAGTAAAACCACCAAATTGCAAATGGTTGTATGGTCATGAAACCTGGTGGTGTGGTCACCTACCAAATATTTTCAGTCATTTCAAGGTCATCTGTGGTCATCCATGGTCAAATAAAATTCAAATCACAGCGAATGGTTGCATGTTCATGTGTGGATGTGGTCGACATTTCTGAACCGAAAAATTGTGAAGGTCATTTCAAGGTCAAGTAGGGTCAAATAACTACAATTTTACCTACTTAGTTCTCTAGGTATAAATATACATTGATACCATAATTTTACAATGGCATATGGGGTCATCAAAGGTATTGCAACTGCTATGGCAGCAGCTTCAGTGGTTTGAGAACCACCTATTTCCTTCACAATCCTCCCTGTGATCTTAAAATTATATTTCCCTCTTTTTATGTATTAATGTGAACAAATTGATTAAATTGACTTACGTGTGCTCAAATCCATAAGAATTCCAATACATGTTTCCTCTGCTATTGCTAGCCATGGACAAAAAAGGTTTGCATCATTTAAGGGAAATAGTCATTGTTTAGTTATTTTGTCACTGTTTTCTTTCTCGTTTTACCGTATGTTAAAAAATGTACATATTCTCATAATATAAAGCTAAAACAAGGATACAAATTGATATTAAGTAAGCATAAAGCAGCGGCGGATTTAAAGAAAAGGGCCCTGTCAGCAGCTGAAGATGGGGGCCCCTTTTGTATCGCAAAGTGACGCAATGTTCCACTTTAGTGTGATTAGGGTGTCTGAGGGCTGCGAGACGGCACTATGTTAGGGGGCCCTGTCAGCAACTGCTGACACTGCTGACTCTTAAATTTGCCACTGGCATAAAGTGCCGTTTCTGGAGGGTAACGTTCTTTCTGAGACACCCTGTACATCATATTGTGATCACAATCAGTGTACTTAGTACACTTGAACATTTATAAATGGATTGCAACAACAAGATCAGGTGACTGGATGACGCAGTACCTGTATTCTGTTTCATACAAATACAACTGATATTTGAAATTCCTTGTTTCTTTTGTAAATTTAAGGCCCAAAGAGATGGTTTTGTATGTATACCTTGATTCAAATAAGTGACGTCAGCTTGTGCAGTGGACCAGAAGACCCAACTTGTTGAGTTTATGTGGTATATCATACAAGGAGTGTTCACAGGGGTTTCATTCTTGGAAGGGCATTGGTACAAATTTACAATATTCTGTATGGGCATCTTAAAGTCAGTTTTATTTTGGTATAAACAGATTTGCTTTTTTCAGTTTTTCTGGGTTGAATCAATGTTCAAATATGGTTAATGCTAACTTTGAAAAAAGAGTCAGCAGTATCGTTATAACTCTTTTCTTGATCAATCAATTGAATAATATTGGGGGAAATTTGCATAGAATTGCCAATGATTGAGTTCATTACTAAAAATGAAAGTTGCCTATTTCCATAAAAGTCTGTCTTGCTGGATGCTATTTGATGGAAACATTCTTTCTATTGTTTGTTTTAAAGGTGAAATATTTCTCTAAAATGTTTGATATAGCTTTTCAAGATTGTCCATGCAGAGTGTACCCAATTTGATTGATGCAAACAAGAATTGAGAGGGCTATGTGGTGAGATTTTAAAATGCTTACTAAGTGCACTTTCCAAAAGTTTTTAACTATTCCAATGATTAAAACCCTTCTTTATTTAGTAATGATAGGCTGTTGAAATCTGAGAAATATTTTCAATTAAGAATAAACCTGGGTTATTTAAGTTGGTGTCCTGCCCTATGTTCCAACATGTATTGAAAGAAAGAAAATGTAAATGTGCACCCACAGGCGGAGTGCCCATCTCTATGTCTTTTGGCGTTTGGGCCAGACTTCCTTATATTAATGTTGCAGGGGGGGGGGGGGGTTCGCCAATCACTCTTCCCACACAGCGAGTCTGATTTCATTCCCAGCATATGCTGTGTATAGTCAGGATGTTTATTCCTGTCCAGTTTCATTAAAAGTTTTCGGGGAGTGTCGACATTCCATTTGTTCTGAGAGGTTGTATAGTTTACCCAATCACTACAATATAAGTTCGATGTCACGATACCCGGATCAGATTAATGCCATAAATAAAAAATGTCCCTTTTATCCACGAGCAAGTTACAAGGAAAGGCAAATGCACTGCCATGAATTCCAACACTAAACTTGAAACAACTCTGAAGCTTCACAATAAGCAAAATGACAGGAATAAGTAATTATTACTAACCCAAGTTCTTTGAGTCAATAAGGGAATACGTTAATATTCATTCGTCTTGCTCCAGAGAAAAGATCCAAATGGTCCAATCATTTATCTATATAAGTTATTTAGGGTTGTGGTAAGTCATAACGAACCTACAAAATATCTACGTGGCCTTATCCTCCTCTTCACCAGCCTGATGTTCATGACACTAATACCGTTCTGTGATCTGACACACAAACAAGGAATCGATAGCGTGTCTCAAACTTTACGCACAATTGTTGCAATTGAATATGAGTACGAGACTTTATAAATTCTATACAAAAAAGTTATGTACACTGGGTTAAAGCATTCTACATTGTTTGAAAAAGTTAGCATTCAGCTGTTAACGGCTTTTTAGGTTTTTGGTCAAACCACATCCCCTTCCACATTAATTCGTACCCATCGACAATATGCGTTTACTGACAGAATAAAAACTCCAGACTATACCCATTTATGCTCCTGGTGGAGAGAGGCAGGCAAGAGAGGGGTGGGTAAGGTGCTTGTGAGGCGCAACAAGGATTAAAAGGAGCCACATGTGCCCTCTCAAGAGAGAAAGAGAAACCTCTCCCTATTCATTAGTTGAAGGGGAGGGGGGAGGTTGACTAGATTTAAAAAAAATTGCTTTTTGAATTGGAAATGGTGGCTATTAGCAAAGTTGATCAGAATTGTTTATTACAAAACAGATAATAAGGAATGTTCGAGAAGTTTAATGATCATTTGGTGCTTTTTGAGGTCATTATATAAAATGTTTACAGAAATGAATGGTATTCTCCATATTTGACTACAGAGTGCTTTTAGGTGGAGTTACTTGGGGTATTGTATTAGTATAGGAAACTTTTGCAGATGTTTCAGCTTTATTTTGATGTGTTTTAAGAACTTGGATTTGTGAATTATTTGATGACTAGTTCGTGTATTTGATCCTAATACTTTCTCAGATGAGTCTTATTGTTATCGTATCCAAACAGAGAGTGGTTCTCAATTATGATCCAGCCCGAAGTGGATACAATGTCTGGCTGCTACAATGAATTCTACAAGGTCATTGTTCTGTGCACTGCTGCTCCAACAGTGGACAGACCAGGAGATGTTCCACTGTCTGTGGTGCTGTTCCACAATTCTCAGGTAGTGTCTTGATCTACTTCCAGGTAGTCCCACTTCTGCCAGGAAACCTTAGATCGGCCGATTCTGGTTCTCAATATGTTGAGATGTCGCCATTCAGCCCATGAGGCAGTCCAGCCCAGGCGGAGGAAGGATGGCTTCACCAGGTTTCAATACCCAATAGACTGTTAACTGGTTGAGAGCAAGTACTTCTTTCCACAAGGCGACGACTCTTTTAAACTCCTTAGATACTTCAATGGGTTGGCCTTTGCTTAAGAAACTTTCTGGATTTAAGGCCGTTAGCTGCCGGTCTCTGTCCGGACATATGGCGCTTCACATTAAAGGCTTGTCCATATACTAATCCCTCTGTGTGACAATAGTAAGCTCAAATCGAATGTCCTTCAGATAGAAATCACTCTTTGTTATAAATTTCCGGATCCGGAATTTTTGTTGTTAAACAACAGTATCCCCTAGGCACTGTATACTAATACCATAAATGTTTACTGCATGGGGGGACGGCAGTTTGCCCCCCCAAAATTTTTTTCTTCTCTTGCCCCCCCTCCAGTTTGCCACCCCTGTCCGAAAGAAACATGAGGGATTTTTTGGCAAAATTTTGGCGATTGGGGACAAAAATCACCAAATTTTGGGAAAAATCTGCGATTTTGGGCGCAAATTTTGGTTAAAAATCTCCAAATTTTTCATAGACTTTGCTGCCCCCCCAAGAATTTAACTTTTGCCCCCCCCAAAATTTAAAACCTTTGCCCCCCCCAAAAAAGAGGTTCTGGCGCCGCCACTGCTGACTTTACTCTTCATCTTCTTGAGTGGGTCTTATAAGAGAGACCGTGCGGTCCAAGGTTAACTCCTAGGTATACATGATTATCACAGTGCTCCAGGGGTTTCCACACCAGGTTACTTTAAGCGTGAATTTGCATAGATTGAAAGCACACACTTGTGTCTTGGATGGATGTGCCATATTTGTGTTTTTCTCATAATAAGGAGTGAGTTTATCCAAAGCCTTTGAAAAAAAAGCTCTCTTCGACAACTGTGATTATGGTCGTGCATCTTGTGCGCTAATTCCAAAGTGCCTGCCTAGATAAGGACAGGTTCCTCCCTCTTAGGTTGGTCGTTGTTATAGATGTTGAACAGGAGAAGGTGCGAGCACACTCCCTTGTGTAGTCCATTCTGAGCCTAGCTATCAGCTCTTCTTCGCAAAGAACATACTGTTTGCAAGCAATCCTTGATGAGCTCAGTCATCTCAGACGAGTGATCAACTTTAGAGCTGAAAACAGATGCAGGCAGTGTGTAGCATGCTTCAAAACCAGATGTATACCTCATTTGTAAAGCCAGCCAAAAATAATCCCTTATATAGACGCGTATTCAATATGACGTCAGCCACAGACATGTTGGTGGACAAGATGCATACATTTCATGACTACAATACAATTAAGCTTCAATCGATCCATGTTTAGGCGATTTGCACAGGATCATTGACAGGTGAATGTATTGTAGTACTTTTGGACTGCTCCTATCTTGTCCACCAAACATGGCTGGCTATTGAATATGGATCTATTAGAGAGGAACACTAGTCATATGAAAAATGGAACCTATAATACACAAGTACTAGTAGCAATGGTTGGCAGACTAATAACTAATGGTGACAAGTAAAACAAAGGCTACGTGATGCAAAAACCAAACCTTAGTGTGGTTGGGGAATTTCCAAGCGTTAAAATCAAGACAAACACAACTCTCCTGAAGTGATTTTGGGCAGTGAGTTTTGCCTTTAAAACATTTTCCATGGCTGAAGTGCAGATTGTCCCACCAAGTGGACCATAACCAATAGAACAGCAAAGGGTTGGTGACATTTTCATTGCCCAGAAAGAGACATATCCATCATTGAAGCTAAGCCAGAGACACAAACCCATGTTGCCAAGTTCTTATGAGCAGATGAAGCCATTGTTTTTGTTGTTACTCCTAGATCTCAATATTGGAAGATGACCGCAAACCAATAGAGACCAGCCTTACTACAATGTATACATATTCCATAAACTCATTATAAATGTCATTGCATAATGTAGAATATTCCTGCTATCCAGAACCACTAAAAGAATGGCAGAAGAAATGGGACCATGTTTGATAATTGTTGATTTTTTTTCTTGGCAACACCTTAAAATCTAAAACAATGAAATAAAATAAAAACATTAAGGTTTTTCAAAAACAAATTGTCTACTTTTGTCCATACAAAAGTAAAAAGATTTCTACCATCATGAAATTTGTCTGGAAAAAGTTCAATTTTACAATTTTATTTTACTCTTTTCTTGGAAAAAATCAATATATAAGATTTGTTTTATTGTTTGAGATTTGTCAGGTGTTTGGCACTTTTGTATTTCCTTACATGCTTTGCCAATTCATCTTAGTATATTTTCAAACTTGGTGATATTTTTATGTTGTTTCCTGTTTTCTGTTTCAAAACACGTGCTTTAATCTTATAAAAATGACTGTATTGATCAGAAATGACATTGTACTGTTATAGCACATCGGGCAGATTATCATCATATTCAAGGAATAGGTCATCTATACAAAGTGTATGAATGAATAGATAGTGTCCTTTGTTTAAGTAATATGGGAACCTAACAGCTGAATAACACAGGAATATTACAACTTGTTTTTTATCCATAACCATGTGGGTGGATATTTCTAGTTACCCTGCACTGAAACATGGTTTGGCTTTGGTAGTGTAGTTTGGCTCTGATAATGTTATTTGGCTCTGCCAATTTTAGTGATTTCTTTTCCTCTTCCAATACTTTGTTGTCAGTGAAAATCATTTCATTATCCACATGATTTTTTGATTGGTATCTGAGATAACATTTGGCATGTAATCTTTCATATCCTGGTACGATACGGAATATAGGTATAAATAATGATTGGAAATTTTAACTAAGCACTTTAAAACTGACTCAGAAATATATATATATATTTTTGTATTAAAATAGTTGACTAGAACTAAAGCTAGTCCCCTAAAATGCTCAATTCCAAAGTTTGGCATGAATCTGATTTTTTATTTGAATGCAGTGAACATTTATGCATAACAGTACCATGCGAGATTTGATGGTCGCACCAGTAAACCGCACACGATGGCATAAAGCGACTGTGTTTTTACACACGCGCACAAAGATGCCATATCTTGACGTATGTGTAAAAGCTGCATCAAAGTTATGACATCACTGCACGGAGGTAGAGAAATGGAGTATAGCGATGAGGCCATGGACCTTTAAGCAAAGCTCAGTTTATTTTACCCAACCATACATATGGTTTACTGAACTATGACTAAAATGTTATTTGGTCTCTCTTAAATACTGACTAGGAGATGAAAAAGTAGATCAAAATGCAGTTGAATTTTAGCAGAATAAATTATTGTATTTGGTTTGTTAGTAGAGAAAAACAAAATGCATTTGGCTTGTTGTCCCTACCAAATATTTTGGAAGGGAACTATGAGCAGTGTATAGATGGGTGGCTGTGTAAAAATGATGAATTTCAAAAGACTCGGAGGGAGTGGATTTTTAGAACTACCTCAACACTGTGGGGTTCTCTTAAAGGTCCATGGCCCGATCGCTAATAGCCTCGTCCCCAGAAGCAATAGATTTTACTGGAAGTGGTCAACATTTTGGTATCAGAAGAAAGCTACTATTTTTCTCATTTACCCTGTGAAATCTTAGAGCCAAAGGTTTGGAAGTTATGAGCGAAAATGTGCCTCATTTTGGTCGACCAATATTAATTTTACACAACTCTATGGGGCTTACAAAATCACGTTTTTAGCTCTCGCATCAAAACGGATTGAAATATCGGCGTGAAACTTTACAGATGGGGTTTTGGAGTGAAGGCCAATCTATTACAATGAAAACTTCATATCCTTAAATCGGGCCATCCTCCTTTAAGAGGGTTTATCCTTAGTGTAAGATATTCATAAGATAAGTTAGACTAGAGTAAAGACTCTTTTACAGAATAAAGCTATACAATCCTTTTAATCCTTTGATACTTTTTAGAAGATTTCATGCTAGTCAAATTTCATGCAGTCTTTACACGAAGAATAAACCAACTTTATTTAGAAAAGTCATTTAATAAACCCAAATACATTATAAATGTGTTTAAACTCCACATTAAATGACTTTATCGTGTCTTATATTACATAGGAATACACCTAGTATGAGGTCAAAGATTTTCAAAAGGTTGCTAACAGAGCTAATTCACCTTTAAAATGAATGAAATAAAATTACGAGCATTCTTTGGGTAATTAAAGAAAGCAAAAGAATTGACATATATTTGTCCCAAGATGCTTCTGATATGAATTCCCTTGAGAAGGTACTTTTTGCCAAGTGTGATTGATAATGCCTGTATCCAACCTTATTGTTAAATATCGTGCAATCCATAGAAGGAATGATTGCTTTTAGTTAATTGCTTGTCAATTACTACCATCTGTCTATGATTAATGTATAGGATGAAGTTATAATAGCACAACCTTTTCTGAAAACTCTGTGAATCAAGTCAGTGCATGCAACCTTTTTTCCTCTAACCAAGCAAAGCCCACATGCCTGAAAATTCAGACACTTCAGTTGGCCACATTATAGACCCAAGTTAAATGTTTCACCATTAATTTGGAGTCCTATTCAGATGCCTTATATTTATTCCATACCCCAGATTTCTAAGCAAAATGTACCTTGTTAAAGCAACATAACCACTGCATATTACCTCATTTGCATATTTCAAATGCATGGACCTCTTTTCTTCTACCACTTTCAACATCTTAAGCTTAAAGTATATGAAACAGGTGAAACTAGTGATCTGTAGAGCTATCGTTCATGACATTTACAGACTCCAAAAACCCGGTAGTGAGGAATATTAAATTTGAAGTCAAGATGGGAAGGAAGTGGTTAGCAGAAAACACAGTAGAAGAGGCAGGGTCTAGGCTCAGACATAAGGAGATTGTTGGGGCTGTGCAAGTAGGGCTTCAAGGATTGGGCTGGACAAGTCATACTTTGTGGTCAGCTGCATGTGACAGTGATAAGTGGGTACTTGTTATCCTAAAAAATCTGAGAGGTAGAGGAGGAGAAAAGAATTGCAATAGCTGTTGGCCAGGTGAAGTGGGAGTCACTGGAGCAGAGGAATGTATCTTGGAGCATACTGTGGGAAATGCACCACTGAGGATTTCTTAAGGAGATCTATGTATGATCTTCTCCCTACTCCAGCAAATCTTAGATCCTGGTATGAAGATTGATCTGAACAAATGTAGGATGCTGCGTTTGGTGAGAGAAGAAGTTTGCAACACATCCTGAGCTCATGTCTAATAAGTCTATCTAGTGGTCTTGGTGCCATAACAGTGTTTTGAAAGTGAAAGTTGATGCAGTACAGGAGCAAGTAAAGAAGGCTAACATACTTGATGAGTTTCACAGTGCTCCACAGTTCATCAACTTTGTGGGGGGAGAGCCATGGTTCAGGCAGATATAGCATCAGCTCAAAAAGGTGTGGAGTGGCAAAGGACTGGGAGATGACAGATCTCAGTGGAGGTGGAACATTTCCAGAGAGGGGGCAGTTACAAACCTCAGGCCAGATCTGACAACTCAATGTTCATATCAAAATGGGAAAAGTGGAAAAGTGATGTTTACTCCTGGTAGCCTTTGTACATTTCATTTCTTGGTGTCATGATTATCTCCATGGCAAATTTGCCATGACCTTTACCACACTAAACTGGATTTTTATAACCATACACCAGAAATGTATGCTATTGTTATCCATATGTATGAACGACCGAGTCACTTGCCACACTTGAGTTAACTTGTATTATTCTTCCGAGGGGCCAAAAGTTTCTATTCCGAGGGACCAATAAAATAACTATAGCCTGAGCTAGCAGAAAATAACTAGCCTGAGGCTCCAAAAAAAACTGCTGAGGCCCAAAAAAATAACTAGCCTGACTTGATTGCCGAAAATAACTAGCTTAAATGGAATGCCCTATGAGTTTCTGCTCAATAACTAGCATAGTGAGTAACTAGCCAAAAACCATCCCCTGCCAAAGTACCACTGATTTGGGTTGCGCTGATTGGGTTAAGTAGGCATTTGGCCCTTATGAAGTCATTGTCAAGAATTGGACAGCCATGCCGGCCATGGCCGGGCGCAGGGAAAACACCACCCTTTGCCAATTTTGATAACCTTAGTAATAATTTAAAATGAAAGCAATTTAATTAAATGATTGTAAATTTTCCAAGGTATTCTTGCGACAGCATTTTTCAGGACATATCAGAATTGTGAAATGGAATGGTAAGCTGGTCACGGCAAGCATATTTCACAAACATGCAATTTTCTACTCCATCAAGGTTGCATTTGAAAGATGCAGGGCAGATGAGCCACCCATGGGGTTAACGTAGAAAGATAAATTATATCAAGAATTCAATTTAAGTTCGTAAAAAAATGGACTTGGATAGAGTGGAAGGTGCATTCCTTTAGATGAGATCAAAAGGGGACATTTTGCGTTGTATGCATACTTGGGATCCCAAACTTGATAATGTTGATTTTTTTGCTAACGGCATTGCTACAGAATTTGGCCACGTCTCTCCTTGATCGGAAGCAGCGGCAAACAGATTTTCCAGGCAATCAAGCCCGTTTATCTTCAATGCAGACCGGTTTCTCGCAAGGTGGCGGGATGCTATGGGAGACCTGGTTGGCCCACCTGGTTGTGATTCAAATTTTGGGGGGAGCATGCAAAAAAAAGGGCATAGAACATAGCCTTTTTCTAAAAAAAAAAAACAAGAGTGTGGCCTTTGCTTTGTGTCAACCGGTCCAGAACAAAACTTCTTTTTTTTTTGGCCTTAGTACACTTTGCTAAATTTGCAATTGACCATAACTTGGGACCTGAAACCCTAACGATATGCTATCTCATATAGGGCAAGATCACATTGAATGGGATGTATGCACATATAATGAAAGGTTAACTGGGTAAAAGAAGAAGTGATGTTTGGAGTGTGGTCTTGAATGCTTGAATAGTTTCAGGGTGTTGATTTCTGTGTCTGAATGAAACGTCAGTGATTTGTGTTAGAGGCTGACTCAGAGATTTCCCTCTGAGGGCACACTCATTTTTCAAACAAATGTTGTTTTTGGAGGTAATAATGCTTGTCCAGATACTAATACAGTGTGAAATAAACTTAAGCTCAATTCAAAGTTCGTCATATATCACAACTTTGTTATAAAATTCCGGATCCAGAAGACTTCTGTTATACACGTATTCTATGCACTGTTATACTGGCATAAATGTTTACTGCCCATGAAAACGGAAAGGGCTTCATCTGCTAAACTTGGAATTAAGCCATATGTTCAGGTGATATATTTTAGTTCTAGTTGACTATTTTTAATTAATCTATTTTGAAAATTTAAGTCAATATTATACTTAGAAATCTTGAGTCAGCCTGTAATGCGAACAAATCAGCAAATCACGATCGAAAAGGTGGCTAATTAAGGGCACGTTCGTCAGCTGTCAGGATTAAAACTTAGCTATGCATTTTCCTCTTCTATTAGCAGTTTCAAATTATTTACCTACCTTTTGTTCCAATCGGAGAAAGTAAGACAGATATGAAATGGACGGCAATGCCTCTATGTGAGTGTGTGCAGTAATGTGTTTTAAAATTGCTAACCCTTCTGTTTTCAGTCTTTGTAGGTCTATACTTTGATGAATTTCCACAAGACATGGAGCTTTGGGACTATCTCAACACATGTGGGGTCAAGGGTCATCTAGGGGTCATTTTAACCCAAATGCTAACTTTTACAAAATTGGTCACTGCATTGACATACTGTAAAATTGCTTCTACAAAAATGCATGCTTGTATAGGAATGATTTTGAAAAACCGGACGAGAGAAATACTTGACTAGCGCCCTCGTACTATATTCTGCAGAAGAGACGTACCTATTTCGCTGTTGTAATGTGATGCCAAATCGCTCTTTGTTACTTACTACTTAGCTGATTCCCACAAACCCCTGCCCTGAACCACGAACAACCAAATGGCATAGCTTTGTATTTTAACAGCTGTTTGATCCAAAGCCTTAACATCTGTTAGAGTGAACTACTTATTTAGCAGTTACATAATGCCTACAACAGTGAATTTTACAGACATGGATTATACCGACAAAGTGGAACAATGAAATAATTATCTTAAAACAACTTTAGTATGTTAATTTGCACAATCGCTGTCATAGTGATTATGGTTAACATATCCGTCATTGGCTAAGTGGGTATAAAAACACTGGCGAAATAGGCCTCAGCCTATTTCAGTTGTATTGAGCATGAAATAAATATTCTCTGTACACCTGTGCAGTGCACAGTTTCGTAACACAATGCCACCTCTCTTGGTGACCCTCACTCACACAATTATTGTGACCACAATGGCAGAAAAATAACAATAAAAATATATAATAACATATTATTATCATCAATGCAATGCCACTCTAACACTGCAAAAACATTCGTAAAAATGTGGTATCAACTTCCAGAGCTTGTCTCCGTGCTAGTCTAGTCAAAACCTTTCTACGTCGAACACACAGTACAAGGAATACAAACTCCTCTGTGGAAGACTAACCCATCAAGGTGATGGGTTTTGTATATCTGATAGTTCCAAATTTTGTGACACACTTAATGTTAATAAAAAGTACTGAGCATCGCTGAAATAAAAAAAAAATCTTATAAAAGTAACAACAACAAAAATCACCGCTGCAGAGTGCTACATGCCAAATCTAATTTTAAAAGCAATGTGCACGGGAAGCTGAGTTTTTTGTTTTGTTTTTTTGCCTCCTAACACAGCTGACCTTTTATTGATAGCAATATTTGGCAGGGACATAATTATGCACTACAAAATTCAGAGATCTCCTTGTTTCATAATTATTCTTTGTTAAGGAAAATGGAAATGAATTTAAATTTGCCTGGTAAATTGTTTTTTACAAATTAACTTGGAGACATTATTTCAACTTCCCTGTAAACAACTATACCCGCTGTTTTACTACTTCTAAGATTTAAAAAAGGCATAGTTTGCCATATCTATGACCTATAGTTTTAGTACAATAAGCTCATTAAAAGTTCAAAGACATTCCTGGGGTAAAATTAACAGAATGGTCCGATTTTGTTTAAATGGTTTAAATTATTCATCAGGTCTAGATGCTAAATGCATCTAATTACCATGGTGCATAAGATTGAGCATTTCAAATGACGTTTAACAATGATAACTCTGACGGTTTGAAATGGCAAGAAAAAGTTAAGCTTTTCTGTATGTAGTGCCTATGGTGCTTTATAAAATTTCTATGATAGAATTGTGATCATAGTAGGATTGTGATCATAGTAGGATTTCTTTTAAAAATAAACAGTAAAGACTCAAAATTATGCACACTACTTTCAGTACTTATTGAATATGGGTGTGTGAACAACAAAATGTGATTGTAAAAGAGTTTTGAAAAAGGATACCAGTTTTAGTAGATACAAGTTTAAGTCATTATACTTGGATGGTATAGCAGTTGAGAGAAAATGTATTGTATTGAATGGTTTCAGTCCAGATGTATTTCCAAACTTCATTTGTTGTTAATTGCTCTTAATGGTACAGATTAGAAGTAAGTACAATTGTACAAAACTTATGATTCACTTGTCAATAGGCCATTATTATGATGATTTGTGAATGTTTGTAGGCATTCAGCAGATCTGTCAGTTTCAGTATATTGTCTTGTGTTTTAGAATTGTATTTATTTGACAAGCAGTGTCTGCAAATAATCATGTTAGAGGTTGGTGTCTTTGCTTTTGTTGTCATATTGAGCAAACTATTTTGGTGACGAGAAAGTATTTTTTAAATTGTCAAAAGTCATCCCCCCACTTTATCAAAATTGAGATTTTGGTATCAGAGGAAAGTTCATATTTTTTTCATTACCCCAGTGAAATTTAAGGCCCTGGAATATTTTTTCTTTTGTTATGAACAAAACACCTAAAAATGTGGTAGACCACATTAATCAACACACACTGTCCTATGGTCAAATTTAGTACATATTTTTGCTTCTATCCGAACTGCTGGATAAATTGAACTCAAAATTTCTAATCATGCGTTTTTATCCACCTGGCTAGAATAGCAGAGGGGGATATTGCAAGGGTGCGCATGTCCGTATGTGTATGTGTGTGTGTGTTCGAGTTTGGTTAGCTTTTCTAACCAAGGTTAGGTTTTCATTTTTTTCAAGTCTCCTTCAAAAAGTTGATGTCCGATTGAAACCATTATCATGTTTTGAGGGGTCCAAGTGTGGGAAAATATCGGATCCAAAACATGATAATGATAAAATTGGATGATTTACGCCCAATATTAATTGGTCTCGCTATGAGTTTAAAATATTGGGCTCGACTGCGTCTCCCCAATATTTTTGCAACTCATAGCTCGACCAATTAATTTGGGCTTAATCGATCCAATTTTATATCAGACTTGGGTTAAGGTGCAGTAGGGGTTCCTTCATATGTGCATGATATCAAAGGTCATCTGAGGTCATGTTTCATCCTGCTATCTTGCCAGGGGGATGACGCAAGTTTACTTGCAGTATTTTTGGTGATATGCTTCCATGTGAAGGAGAACAAACATAGAAAAAATTGGACCATGATCAGGTCACCCACCTTTAAGCTGAAAGTACTTGGTAACACAGTTAAAATCCCAAAAGTTTCTAAGGCTCTTGCTCTGCAAGCTCTCCCTCAGGGAAGGGCATACAGTACTCAAGCTGTATTTATAGCACTACCGTACCCAAAGCAGTGGAAGCATCACCATTAGGATGAGCACCAATATTGATTTCATATATGTCCTATGGAGGGGTCTTTACAAATTTTAGGAAGGATACAAAGGGGGTCATAAAATTTAGGAGGAACTACCGCTTCTGATACCTATGAATATCATCACAAGTTTCTGCCACCCATGAGCAGCAGCACAAGTTTTAATTTAGACAATCAAGAGTTTTGGCAAGAATACAATTTGCCTTGCAAGCACCTTAGGCAAGCAGATAAGAAATATTCCCCACTAGGGGGATCTTGCAAGTTTTAACTTGCACTATTTTTGAGACCTATATGATATTTGTACATTAAAATACCTAATAAGTAAATGAAAACTTCAGTAAACCTTGTGTGAATAGGTATGATAAGAAATATAGCAGGTTCAGAGTATGGTCACAGGCACATTACATAAAAATACTCATTTAGGGTAGCAAAATTAAACCAAAATACTTGTTTATGGTGTATTTTAACCTAGGAAAATACTTGCTTAGGACTACATTTTGGGAAGTCATACATGAACTTGATATCTACCTTGAAATACAAGTGTCCCCTCACCTCTGGGATTCAACAGGTTGCCAGGGCATGCTTCATTTACTTACCATTAGCATAAGACTTTATATTATGCTGTATACTGTCATTTCTGGGATTCCTACAGGTCTTAAAAGCAATACCATAATTTTTTATCATTAACACAAGTTGTCAAATGCTGTTCTTTTCATATTACAGTTTACCTCACCTAATGGGAATATGGTGCAGCCCTGCAGTATCAAGGATTACTTGGACAATGGTGCATTAGGTATGTATATAAACAAGATATTTATGTTGTATATTCTAAGTATATTTTTGATATATTTTTTTATTTTTTCCTCAAAAGTTAGACATGTTTTCCCCTAGCTCCCGATGGGAACAACAAAAGAACAGCATAGAAGGACCTGTCGAAAAGGTTATAGAATCATTGCATATATAAAATCTATAATTAACAATCAGGACGACTTTGACCAGGTTTTCTACGTGACCTCTTATGGAAAACTATTGCACTGTCATCCATCTACTATGTGTGTTCAGTCTGGACCTGTAGCAGCAAATCTGATCGTAATAAAATTGAAAAACTTCAAGTTCAGATGGCAAGGACAATTTTGCGTGCAAGTAGAAACACCCCTAAAGAAGCACTTTATGGTGATTTAGGGTGGGCCCAATTTTACACCTCAAACTCAGTTGTATGTGGTCTCATGTGAGCCTTTGTCCCCACATCACAACCTCCACGCAGACGACACATGTGCGTTCTTTAAAGCTGTATTTGTAAATATTTGTTTCATACCTTTGGAAATAACGTGCTAAGTAGCTTATCTCTGCTATGGAATGATCAATTTTCCTTATATTTGGTATGAGGGTGGCAGTACACCAAACCATAATGATACCCATCATCTGCAAAAATGCAATAGTCACAGTTACAAGCTTATTTGCATACTTTAAGAGTGCTAACCTCTATCTGTCTACTACTTCCAAGAACTTTTACTTAAAGCGGCACTCGCACTTTCTCAGATTTTTTTTTTTTTCAATTTGCTCGCAAATGATAGTCTAGGCCATTGGAAGAATAGAGATATATTTTACACATAAAAATAACATACCCAAAATAAGAGGCAAAAGACATCCAGGTAATTTGTAGGCTAACTTTTCTTAAGTTTGCTGTAACTTTAATCAACAAGTGTGTCTATTACATGAATATCAAAGACTCATTCTTATTGATATTAAAACCACAAAGGTCACAGACCGGTCAAACAAAGTGCATGCCATGAGAATCAACTCTGGCATGTGTTTTCTTGTGTTACACGCCATTTCCACGTCGCCTGATGAATTAAGAGACATTAATTATAAAATCCTTCTGTTTACCATAAACGCGCTGATTTGGGCTTAATAATTTCAAGTGAGGGTCAATGTATATAAAAATCTTTATAACCATGTAAAAATATTAATTTTGAAAACTTTAGAGGGTGCACTATTTTTCAAATGTGCCAGTGTCTCTTTAAGAATAGAGAACAAGATACCGTCAATACTAGTGATCAACACATCTCCTTGTTTTCCCTTGATTACGATGTCATTCAATGAAATAGTGCTATCTTCAGAAGATAGCACTAAATAGCTGTACAAACTAAAGCAATGCTGATTCAGATGTCATTCTATGAAAAGTACTATTTTCAGA